>PQWD01010716.1:0-52274 GCA_019425675.1 Leucinodes orbonalis
TGCACGTGCACTTATTGTGGTAATATCGAAGTCAAAATCAAAAATTAAAATATATTTTTTTAAATTTAGGTCCATAAATCACTTATGAGTAGTTATGAATATTTATTTATTTATATAGTCAATCAACCAGCCTCATAAAGTCTCACTACAAAGTAGAGGCCTTCCCCACACAGCATGGCTATGCAAAGATTTGACCCAAGAACTTGGAAGCGTTGTGTAGTTGTCATCGTTTATAATTGATGTGTTCAGAGTATGGGCAGATAGTTGGTAGTGGCTCAACAAGTTAATATACTTGGGCTTAACACATTGATCAATGACGGCAAACTACGGATTTCATATAATATACACGATAAATAAACCTATGGATATTAGTTTAGCATTTACACCACACGGTATCTACTTATACGCGGTGTAATAATCTCATAAAGTAAACTTATTTCACGGAACAAAACGCACAAAAGCAGACTGACAACAGAACAACGGCTTGCTAACTCGAAATTTTATAGCTTATTTCCTAAAAATACGCTATATAGATCATTACCCCTACCACGAGTCCCCAGTTTTCTTTTTCGAATAAAAAATATATTTAGGTGATAAAATGTATTTACCGAATTTTTGACAGTCATAACGTCCTCTGCCTCTAGGGAGGGCCTGTCCTGGCCCTCCCTAATGATTTTCTTCACCGCGAGGGTCAAGACCATCCTGGCTCTGGCCTCACCAACTTAAGTATTACATTTCAGTATAAACTAGGTAACTTACTAATCATTAAACAATTTACCTTTGTTAAGATATGAATCATGTTGTTGTAACACAAATGTTACTGAATATGTCGCCTTTGGAACTGTTGGTATAATTTCAAGTAATGTTCTAGGAATTTCGATAAGTATAGAATAAAAGCTGGTAGGCTCATAGTCGTAGGGGAACAACGTCTTATTTATTTATTATGTCACGGACATGCCTCCTAAAATCACTGCACATACAAGACGCCCACAGCTAAATTGACACCTCCGCTAATAACTTATTTTTCTCTGGTCAATTGCTATCAACTATCTGAATTTTCCCTAAGTTTTTCTGACAATTTTGTTGGCGACGAGGGAGTACTCTTTCTGATCTCTATTCAAGAACATAGCTCCATTGCCCATCTTCATTGCCATCTTCTTCTTCGTCCTCATTCTGTTTGTTTTTGTGGCTGTGATTTCCGGAAATCCCAGCCTAAAAATTTATGAACTAGAACAAAAGTCACCTCAAATTCACCTGCTCAGTACATTATGTTCATCTAAATTAATTTGTCAGTGGTCGCCATTAATAAAAAAAAATACAAGTTAGTGAGGACATGTTAATTATACCATTATTGAACTGACACCAAGATATTTCGTGCTTTTATCATTTCTTTCAAGGCTTCTCCCTTTCCTATGATGTTAAAAAATTACAAGGATGTGTGCCACTCACCGTGGCCCCAAATCTATTTGGTAAGTCAACGGCAGTCACGCGACCACTCCAAAGTTGTGATAAGCACGAGTTGACAAGTCTCAAGTGAGTCTAAGCGCGGTTGAGTTTTTAAAACTTTCCTTTGAGTTTTAAGGAGTAACGGTGGACTTGTAAGAATTTAATATTTGCCACTGTTGTTTTTGTTGAAAGTTCTTAGATAACTCTGTTTTGGCTTATTTCATACATCACGTATGTTGTACTTGTTCCTACAATAATATTAAACATGATGTTATTTCCCAATATGAGAATGTAATGTAGACGTCTCAAGATAATATTTTGTAATCATAACTAAACTTCTGCTTTATGTTATCTTCCAAATTTTCAGTTTGTAACTATTTATATGACATAATTTACTTTGTGAATTTGCTAACTTAATATCGAATATAATTGCTATAAGTCTAAATTCAGCACAGAACAATTCAGCAGATTCAGCTTTTTGTTAAATTTCGACAAAGAAACGGTGAGTGTGAGATACATCAGCTATTTGATGTACTGCTTAAAACTTTAAATAATTATCAGTTCAATTGAAATTAGTTATTATTGAATACAAATAAGTCGAAATAAAACTACAATTGGAAAATCTCAGGTGTCCCCATCTCCGTGGTAGTGGTAACAAATATTTTTTGTAACTGGACTTTATTTATGCCCCATTTCCGCGAGGGGACTTTGACATATGCCCGCAATTTTACTATCCGCTGCTTTCGCTTACCTTTACATCCACACACGTTATTCCTGTTCCACGGATAATTTTCCTAATAGTCCTCATCCGCGATTATAATTCAAGGAACAGTGTTTTATTTTCGGGTTCTGTTCAGGCTAAAAATTGCGTATAACAATGTACCTATGTTAGCAAGAATTTTCTTTGGTTAAACATTAGATATTCGTTTCGAATTTCTTTGTTTCTTTTATGTTTTATGGTATATACTGAAGTATACACCATATTATAAAGTATAAGGTAATTTGTTTAATGTAAGCTTAAATTTTTATGATCGCATATCCAGGTTGTAATTGGCTAGTCGCCTGAGGTAACAATATAAATAACACCTACATACGTTTGTAGGAATATTAAGTTAATAAACCCGCACGTAATGTCACACGGAAAATATTAAGATCTACAAATTATGATTTTCCCAGGAAATGTATAAACTTTTCAAATTCTACACCAAATTGTATTATTTCAATCAATTGCATATTGTATTATTTACGCCTAAGCCAAAAGTATTTATTAAAAAACTTCACAGTAAATATTTCGGTGAAAATTCGTTTATTATTAATTTATTTAATAACGTAAGTTTTTATAATATTTTATATTATATGAAAATGCAATCATAGTTGCGGAAATTGAAACGGCAAAACAGAAATAGTAATTTATGTTGAAATCGAAAATGAAATTTTGTGTGAGTCCTACAATTAATTTCAAGACATCCCTTTCGAAAAGGACAACTTTGCTAAATTAGACTAGACTAAAAGAGGCTACATTTGAGTGCAGTCTCTAGTGTTCACAAATTCATAGCAAATGCATAAAAGGGTGCGGCGAAAGTGGCCGAGACGAGTTCTTTATGTTATTATTAATTGCAAAGTCTGTTTGGTCCACACCATCTGCGGGAATGAAATTAAGGCCAATGAATATTAAGTTTTAATTAAAACGTAAAAAGTGGGCTTCTTGCTTCTTGGCGAGTTGCGGAAATATTTCAAGGAGAATCTGCAGTAGCAATGATTATGAAAGTTTCCCATAGCTACGTTGTGCGACAAGGCCTACGTCCTGCCGTAAGCCCTTATAGGCTGATGATTATGATAAAGTTTTCTGATTTGATTTCGAATATCAAATTGTACTTATTATATGATATACCTTCAAAACATTTATTATATAATTTAAACGACATAACTTAAATATTAGTTTATACATCGAATGTAGTACTTTACTGTTGTTATTAAGTATTTCAATTAGTTTGGCAAAGGAAATAGGCTCCATTATTTTATCTAGTTCTGATGCTAAATATAAGCAAGACATTAGCTTAATACAGTAAATGTTTGCTTGATAAACGTATAAGATATAACGTGTGTCTTAACAACATCGAACATGAACTCAGGTTCACGTATTCTTAAAACAGTGACGTTAACAAATCCCTTTCTCAAGACTTATAATGCGCCAAAATTCCTAACGCCAAACTGGCAGGATTTACATTTGGCTCGATTTACCGTCAAAACGAACTGCAAATGTCTACAGATTAAGTTTTTTAAACGTATCTATGAATGATAAATGAAAGCCAATAAACAAGCTTGAACACGTTACATTTGCTCACATTCAGGATAGTTTCAGTTACGCGGACCAATCACTCTCAGTCTCTGCGGACATTCCGTAACCTATCGCACGCACCAATCAATTACATTACTGCACATTACCTTGTTCAGTTATTTGACATTGTATTAACTCTAAATTTGCATATACAAGTAGATATACACTACAACACAAAGGAAAATTGCTAACATAATTAATATGTGCTAAACTAGAGCGTCGTGGCTTAGTGGTGTGGACTGTCGCCTTCCTACCGGGGGGCTAGGTTCAAATCCCGACACGTACCAAGTGTTTTCGAATTTTCGAAAATATATGTAGTTATCCGACGCTCTTACGGTGAGGGAAAACATCGTGAGGAAACCTTCATGCACGCCTGCGAAGAGATTCGAAGGTTTGTGTGAAGTGTCAACACGCACTGGCCCGCGTGGACGACTAAGGCCTAACCACTATAACCGGTAGGCTCGTGCCCTCGTGGGGACGTCTAATGAGCTGATATGATGCTAAAACTACTTATTGTTTACGAAGTAAATTTTAATTTGAGAGCATCGTGGCTCAATGGTGTGGACTGCCTTCCTACCGGAGAGGATGAGTTCAAATCCCGACATGTACCATTGTGTTTCGAATTTTGAAAATATATGTACGTTATCCGACGCCTTACGGTGAAGGAAAACATCGTGAGGAAACCTTCGTGCACGCCTGCGAAGAGATTCAAAGGTTGTGTGTGAAGTCGTCCAATCCGCACAGGGCCCGCTTGGACGACTAAGGCCTAATCACCCTATACGGGTAGGCTCGTGCCCCTCGGTTTTAAGAATTCTGTCCAGTTCGATTAGGAAATTGCAAATAATTTCCATCTTTCGAAGAAAAAAGAAAGGAATTATTCGTGCTGCTTTCTGCTGATTACAAAACTCTGACTCTATATAAAATTTTATATTACCTTCAACCTTCCTGATTTGTTTGTGCATCTCGCTCCGTTAGAAAGTAAAATATTGAAACTTGAAGCTTCTACAAAATATCAAATTTAATTTGTTATATTCCTTTTTTTTTAAACATGCAACAAATTCTATAACCGCATCATTATCCGATTCTTTGTCCATGTTTCCGTTTATAATAAGCTTACAGCTGACAACGCGCCTCTTTCTTTTTTCCCTTTGTATGTTAGTTCCAAATTCATTGTTACAAATCTTATTTAATGTACCGTGGAGGAAATGAATGACTTGTTTCAAATGATGCATTGTTTCAATATGGGAATAAGAGTTTCTTTTGGTGAGCTAAACGGCAACTATAAAATATTTTTTTTAAATTATCCATGTACACAGAAGCAAGTAATATGGGGATACTTTTTTTAGTGATATAACCCAATAATCCAATTTATTGCATGCATTCAAATTTCTTGGACAAAAATTCGAATTATCATCTTACACAAGTTCTATCAAAGAAGTCGTTTCTTGGATCAATGACAACAACACAGCTTACCCCACATTTCTCATCGTGACCTATTTCATAACTTTACGATTACGTTCTGCAGATGTCACCACATCTCAAGTCGTAAATTCTTCATTACCTACAAAGTGTGCTACAATCTTACTAATTAGATTCGGGTACGTTGAAGTCGTTTTACTGGCCTTTTCCGTCTGTTTCCAATTAAAAAGCAATAATTTGTGAACGTTTCTACTCGTAAGAAGTCTACGGTGTTATGATTTATGAGCTCATTTATCACGAATTTCTTGCTGTCTTACAATGTGGTAGTTTATTTTGTTAAATTTTGTTAGAGAAACTTATGTTTGAAACGTAATATTTTTTAATAGTTAGTATTTAAATACCTATATTTTAACGAACTTAGATACAAAGCGAATTGAAGGATGTGTTAGTAAAGGTACAAGAAGAAACCTACGACGATACTTATCGATCCCTCAACAACTCAATTTATACAAATATATAAATGCAAAATTGACAACGTGTCCAATAAAATACAGTGTCTCTCATGCGCCATATAAGCCCTGGGGCACACTGGTGTCAAACGCCAGGGGAGGAACTCCGAACGTCGGCGTTGAACACGAAAACTCGATAAATTTTAAAGTGCCCTTGCCCTAGCGCCCGCAACCATCAGTCGCTTGCAGCCGAAACGAGCCATTTTCCAAACTTCATTAATATTGCGCAAAGGATCGCTTTATTGTTTGAAATTTTGGGCTTTCGAATTAAAAGTGTGAAGTTCCAACACGTTGGAAGTTTATGGTGGGATTTTATTATTTTACAAAAAAAATAAAGAGTAATCTCAAATTTGTATTTCAAAGAGATCAACAAATTTTAGTGCAAGCAAATAAATAACAAGTAAAATATCCGCTCCTACACAAAGTAATAAATATACATATAAAATGTGGAAGAAAGGACGTTCATAAAATCTCAGGCAAAAATCTTTGTTAATTTAGAAACTATTAGTTGTGAATGTTCGAAGTGACGGTAATACCTCAACTTGCCTGAATATCCCTGTCCCTATATTATAATAAAGAAGATGTAATCGAAGATATAAATATTAAGAAATACGTTGAAGTAATGATGATGATTGTCTACATAAATGTCCAAAATATTTGTCAAAGGCGCAAATTAACCTACGATACCTAGTTCCACCAGGTAGAGCTTCGTACAAAATATATGATTTATTCCCGCCATGCTCATATCTAGCATGGAAGCTTTGACCGTTACTTTATATCAGTAGGGCCATGGAACACAATTCTTCATACAAAAATCTTAAATTAAACATATCACTTTCAGCACATATAAAAACCTGTGTACCTACATAAATGCGTGGATTAACAACCGTTGAATGGTGAACTGATGGGTAGTTTCCGTAAAAGCAGGGGTCGCAGACGCGCAAATAAAGATTTATTCGACAATGTCAGTTAATTGCACGCTGAATCAGAGGCCACGCGAAAACCACCTCTACGACCTTAATGACGGCCTTTTTCGTGGCAAATTTCCTGTGAATAACTCTGACCGGTGCGGCAGCATTAAAAGGATCGAGCCATTTAATTGTTGTGTACTCAGCGTTGTTAGAGTATTATTTTACAGCAGGACAACTTAATTTTTGTCTCGCATTTGTCATTTGTTTGTGTTTAGACCATTTTAATATTTATACTTATGTGTTCTTGGTGTTCCGATAGAGTTTTTATCCTAGAAATTATTTAGGATGTACAAAATATTTCTTAAAAACATAACAATGTATTCTAACTTCGTCATTACGTAGTCTTATTTCAGCATAACTACAAACAATTCTATAGTTTTGTGGCTTAAATCATTTCTAATGATTGTTAAATATTATTTATTTATTAGAGCAAGTTCGACTTAATTTTGTTTTAAGACGAGTTTTGCATTATATTTCATACATACATAAAAGGACCTAAAATATAGTACAAATAAAAATATCCATTGCTTCTTTAATATGCATTAAGTTTTATTTTTCAATCTACTGTCTTTTTACATATAGAGTAGAAAAATGTGTGGTAGAGTGCTTATTTGGTAGTAAAACGGCCTAAAATGGGAACAACCACTTAAGTGTATGAATCCTGTAATATTTGTTTTACTTGAATCTGCATTAAAAGATTAAAATCTACGTGTAAATACTGCACTTATAGTATTATATCGAATTCAATACAGGTGAATCTTATAAAGATATCAAATTCAGAAAACTCGATGGGAACCAAAAAAATCAACAATGTTGAATGAAAGTAACTGAAATAATTAAAAAAAGAGAAATCTCAGATTTCTCGGAACGAAATGAGTTCCGAGTTTTCATATACGGATACGAATCACATTAATTCGAAATGCTTACATTATTAAGACTTCACTCTTCAAGATCTAAATCTCGACATGTTAAATGACAGTCACCAGACCACATTAAATGCAGTCGTTTCTGATTCTGGTAAGCTGCTATTCACTCGCTCACCTTTATATTTAATGCGTATAAAAGAGATAGGATGAAGGGTAACCGATTGATTATGCGATTAACGAATTGCTCCATCTGAAGGCAAATTAACATATTCTCTCGGACAACATGATAAGTGCTTGATACAGTGCAGATAAGCTGAAACAACTGGGGTTTAACTGAGCTCGCAATGCGAGTAATTAGCGATGAATTTATCATGGTTTTAATCTGTTGTAATTTGCATTGGCGGGAGAAACACATTTTCGCGAAGATAAAAGTAAATTTATTATGAGGCTTACTTCGGTCTCGACTTAATATAAGTGATAATGTACTTAAGTGCACGTTAAGGACCTGTAAAAGATTTTATGGTTCTGCGATTTTTAGGTTACCTTTGTTTTGTCAGTAGCACCAACACATCATGCAAACTTAGTTTAAATTTTTATCAATATACAGATTTAAAGCCGAATAAAGTATATTTTCCAATTTATCATTAAGCTTAAGTGGTAATATTTGAGAGAGCTGATCTGTGATTGATGATGTGATTGAATCGATGATTGATTTTTTATCAGAAAATGATAAAAAATCAATCATCGATGATTGATTGTTTTTTTTGATGCGACAGAAACGTAGGTACTTATTTAAGAAATTTGCGCATTCTGTTTAAATTTAACCATTAGTTTTAGCTTCCGCACTATTTATTATTTGTATTATAATTTAATGTTTGCCATTGTTGTTTGTTTGTTGAGGGATTACCGTAGGTAGGTCGATTGACAAAAGTACTACAATAGACTATATTGTTACGATATGAACTTAGATAAACAATGAACTAACTATGAGAGAAAAATCTATGTCATGAATAAAATAAACCAGTATGATATGTACTATCACAAAGTAGCGACTCGGTTGACTATATTGGTTTTAGTATCAATACAATCTGCAATACAAGCGAATAAATTAAAATGTAATCTACACGCAGCTAAACACATTGCCTAACTCGCTTACTGGACAGTATCTTACAGACAGCACAGCGTAAACTTAAAGCTTACACCACACACGTCATCTTGCCAATCTACTGCTGCATGATACCAAACATTGTCTTGCATTACCTTGCAACATTCACACGTAAAGGGCATAAGGTTCAAAGTCCTGTGCACACAACGTTAGACACGTCTAGCTCGTTAGGTAATCAAATTTGTTTGCTACTCACTAACGAGGGGCAGGCGACTTCACGAGACCTGTTTGCGAATGCAGATTATCGAATTGACTGGACTAGAACTCTGGTGATCAGTGGCGCGAGATATGGCTGTGATATGGTTTATTGAAATGCGAAAGGTTTTAGAGTTGGATAAATAACTTTGATAAAGAAAATAATAAAATAAATAAAAAATAAAATAAAATGGTATTTATTTCAGTAAATCACACACAATGCAGTCGCCGGGGCTTCCCTGAAAGTAATCAAGAGATACTTGTGATGGGAAAGCCTCGCTCTCCCAAGTTCATTTTAACAATTAAGATTTACATTTATATCACTGAAGCTTTACCTTACCATAATTATTAACTAAATTACACCATAAATGAATCCAAAACTTACATTTAATATTCACTTACAAAAACAACACAAAAAAAAAATACAGAAAGAAAAAAAAAATGTGTGAGCGTGTGTGTGTGTGTTTATGAATGGGTGTGGGTGGGTGAGTGTGAGAGTGTGTGTGTTGTGTTGTACATATCATTATATTATAATTTATGATTTAAGTCACTCTTGCCAAGGTTTCTTCTACTTCGTCGTAAGTAAGTGTAGAGAGCCACTTAATTAAAGTTTTTCTACACTGAAACTGCTGCATTGGGTAAATTTTAAGTTCACGGTTGATTTTATTATAAACGTGAGGGGCTTGAGCTATATTTTGCCTTGTGGCAAAAACTGTGCGTGCGGGGAAAGTTGGAGCTACTATGTCGCACCTTCTTTTCTGAAGTTTTGCTTTGTCAAAAGGTAATGTTTTATGGTATCTTAGTATCATATGTAAGACATAAAGTTTCCTAACAGAGAGCAACTTAGAAATATTGTAAAGGTTTTGAGTAGAGAACCTGTAGGGTTTAACATACATTACTTTTATTAAGGATCTTTGCGCTCGCTCTAGTTCTATAAAGTAGGTTTTTGCTGCTCCTCCCCACACCGGTATACAATATATTATTACTGATTGCGCTAGTGCCACATAATATTTTTCAGAATATCTATACTCATAACACATCTCAGAGATTTAAAAACCCAGACTAGCTTCCTCACCCTCGCCATAGTAAGTTCTAAGTGTGGATACCAACTCAATCTCTGATCTACGATGATGCCTAGATACTTAACACTGCTCACTTTTTCGATCGTTGGGCAGTCGCATGGATCGGCTAGAGCTGAAGTGCAGGAATGAATTTTGAGTTCAAAATCAGAAGAAGGCTGGGAGTTTATATAGGGACCAAAACATATAAAATTAGTTTTTTGAGTGTTAAGTGTGAGAAGATTCACCTTAAGCCAGTGGCTAATCTTCGTCAAACCTGTTTCAGCCTTCAAGCGAACTTTTTCCCAGGTCTGATCGGTAAAAATTATTGCAGTGTCATCCGCATAGGAAAGTATTCTTCCCCCAATATTTTCAAGATTGCTTAAACCATTAATATAATTAAAAATAGCGTCGGGCCGAGGACACTGCCCTGTGGGATGCCGAAGGCTACTGTTTCCTCGTCACTTAACACATTATTAATTTTAACACCTTGTTTTCTATTCTGAAGGTAACTGCTAAGGAGTGAGAGGGCGGCGCCTCGAATACCGATACATTCTAGTCTGTGTAAAAGAATAGAGGTAGAGACCGTGTCGAAGGCTTTTTTTAGGTCCAGGAAAACCGAAAGACATTTTTTACCTTTGTCAACCTCTCCTGTTATAAAAGACGTAAGATCCATGATAGCATCCTGTGTCGACATTCCTGTCCTGAAGCCATACTGAGACAGTGATAAAATTTTATATTTGGTCAAGTAGTTTACTATTCTAACGTTCAAGAGCTTTTCGATTATTTTAGATATGGTGATAATAACGGAAATAGGTCGATAGTTATTAACGTCAGTACTTTCGCCGCCCTTATAGACAGGGGTAACAATGGAACGCTTTAGAAGGTATGGGAAGGTACCCGTGCGGAAACACAGGTTAGCAAGGTCAGTGATCAATGGTACTAGGATTTCTTTTGCTTGTTTCAGAAAATGGGTTGGAATTCCGTCCCAACCCGGTGCACTGTTAGAGTTCAAGGACATTAAAATACTTTCGACTTCGAAATGAGAGGCGTCCAACAAAACAAAAGAAGAAAGATTAGTATTAGGGTTGCATGTGTTAGTTGTTTCCCTGGACACGAAGCTACGCGAAATATTTTCAGCTAGAGTTCGTCCTATGTTTATAAAGTAATTGTTTACTTGATTTATTGAGATCTGAGGGCAAGGATCTATTGTAAGTAGGTCTTTGTTTGAGCTTTTGGAAAGTTTATAATTTGTGATTTCATTAATAGTTGACCAGAGAGTCTTTGGATTTTGTATTGAAGACTTAATTTTTTCTTTATTATATTTAATTTTTTTATAAGGTTCGTACAGAAAGTTCTGTAGCGCCTGTATGTTATTTCTAATATTTTATTTTGAGAATTGGATTTAAGTTTGACGTAAAGAGTATTTCTCAGACGAATACACCGTAAGGCACCTGTGGTTATCCAAGGCTTGATGGTTCTTTTACTGTTTGTAACATATACATTACTAGTGTTTGATAGGATTGCTGTCTTGATCATTTCTATTAGTGCAAATGCGTATGTATCAGGGTCCGTGAAAAGCTGAAAGAGCGTGACGTCAATATTTGTTATGCACTTGTAGGCATTGTCATAGTTAACTAAGGTTTTATGCCTCTTTGGTTTTGGTATCTGACTCTCATTTGTAATGGACAATAGAACAAGGCAATGGTCAGTTACTGTTGTATTTAAAACTGCAGTAAATGTTATGTCTTTATTTTCTGTGAGGTTTAAGAAAACGTGATCAAGGCAGCTATCCCCCCTCGTAGGTAGATTATGTGACGCTAAGAGTCCATGCAGTGACAGCATGTTTAAATAATTTAATCTATTCATTCTTTCTTGGCTTGTCTCCTTCGGAGAGACAATTAAATCAATGTTTATATCTCCCAAGAGCACGATATTTTTACATGACATTCTATTTTCAAGGTAATTATTGAGAGATGTAATGAAATCATATGCATTAAAAAACGATGGGGATCGGTAAATACCTACGATCACATAATTTAATGTTTTTAATTCAATTCCCGTTGCGTTAATTAGATTGAGCTCTTTAAACTTAACTGACAGAGTATTTTTCACGTATACAACTACACCGTCGCATTGGTTAACATGATTACTTGTTTGAAAGGATATATAATTTAATAATTGTGGTATATTTTTATTTGGGTTTAACCAGCATTCTGTTAGGATTAAAATATCAATTTCACGGTTCAGTTGTGCTAAAGTGAGCTGTAGGTCATCGAAGTTTTTGTAAACGCTTCTAATATTTTGTGTTACAACAATAAGGTTCATTGTAGAATTTTCCGTGTTCAATTTTAGCTCCTGTATATCATTTTAGTGATTCGGTAACTTTAAGCCGATCAATTTCTCTAAGAGTGTCAAAACTATCCATTAAAAATGAATTGAAACTCCCAGGGTTACAAAGGTCGTAATAAGGTGGATAGACCAGTACCAGGTCAAGTAATCGATGAAATAAGAGTGAATATATTATAATGACGGTGTGGAATGATTTAGGCATTAATAGTACATAAATTGTAAAATATCTATTATACATATAGCAAAGGTTTCCATATAATATACCTTTATGATTAGGATTATATGTGTACGAGTATGTGTTGGTGACATTTAAGTATGTAGATATATTTATTGATTGTAGTGTTCTGTGTTGTAGGTGTGTCTTATAGTGTTTGTAGCTGTGGAAAAGTGATGTAGGAGTGTACGTTTGTTTGTTTTTGAGATGTTGTTCCTGTATTATATTTGCTGCATGGTATAAACAGAATATATTTTTAAAAAGTAATGGCATTAAACTTAAACTATTTGAAATATATAAAAAAAGTAATATAAGTGAAAATGTATACATAACTAGTCATTGTTTTTGCATTAATTGGTGTACCTGGGCTTCATGTTGAATGTGGATAATATTAGATGTGTCATCTTTCCGGATAAGTACTTTTCCCATAGAAGTCCAACAGTACTTAACCTTTTGAGCCCGTTTTAGGTCCCGAGCTAGGAAAAATAAACGGGCTGCTTTGGAGGTCAGTTGCTCACTTATAAATATAGGTGTGTCTTCATTACTTGTAAAGCCAAGATGTTTAGCCTGTAGTCGTGTCTTATTTTTGATATTGAATTCTTTCAGTCTTTTCAGGAGATTAGACCTCAAAATTGTGGACCTTAACTCGACAACAATTGTAGGTTTTTTCTCCTCAGGGCCTCTCGATCTTAAACGAAAAATATCGTTGATATCTAGGTCATTAATATCAAGGTGAATAGACTTTGATAGCTTTAGAATCATTTGCATCAAGTCTTCCCTAGTTTCCTTCTGGCTTTTGGGGACGTTTTTAACTTCTATGCAGGTCTTGCGGGATGTCCTTTGTAAGTCTTCAACCCTGTCCTCCAAAAGGCTGATGTACTCTCGGTCTTTTTGGGCTTGTTTTTCAAGAAGTGCAATCTTGTTTCGGTACTCTTCATTTTGTTCAGTTAAAAGTGAAATAGCCGCATCAATTTTACTATTTGATTCAGTTAACTCATGCAATTTGCTAGTTATGGATGATAGTTCCCTGTTTTGGGAGCTTATAAGCGAGTTTATTAAATCTTTTATCTCTTCCTTAAAAATAGATAGCTGGTCAGGCGAGGATACCTCTTTTCTAGGTCTTTTATTTCTTTGAATAACATTATCATGGAGTGTAGGGAGCCCTTCACCGTAGTTAGCTGTTCGATTCAGGGATGGATCTGACGAATACTGAGATATTTGAGTTAAATTTATGTCTGAAATCGGCAATTGGGAAGGTGGCGTCCTAGGCGTTGACATTTTATAATGTTCTAAGTCAAAGTTTGGAAAATATAGTTATGATTGACGGTTCGGCTGTAGTTGTCAATATAGGTTTGTTGCACTCACTTGTAAGATAGGCAAGGTCAGCCGCTAACGATGAGCGAGCGCGCTGCTAGTCTTCTCACGAGTTTAGGTAGCACGGTCTTGCTCATGCGAGATGGGCGGAACTGGTTCCACCAGGCGGCTTAGTGACGTCCGACGCAGGGGCAGCTTTCCGTTTCTCTCTTCTAAATAGCGCGGTCTCTCTCACGATTAGGGTGGGACCTCAGCGATAACAACCACTATCTTTTATGTAGTCCTAGTACTCGACTTGAATTTAGAACGTTTAAAATAAATATTAATATATTTTATTTTAAAAATTGACAAGGAGGTTATAAGCACAACCGATCCGAACGGTGTCCGAGAGGGAAGAGTATTTTGAACCAAGTGATCATCAGTGAACATCCCAATGTAATGTTACACTTGTTGCCTACTACACTTCAATACTTCTAGCACTATCATGGGCACAATCCTTTTTAGAACCTACTGATTTATTATAAGACATTTCCATTCGCTGTCCTAGGGTTAAGAGCAGATCAGATACAGACGAAAAGGTGCAGCACCCCTGTTTTATTATTCAGGGACGAATAGACAAATCCTATATCCATCTTGATTTGGTTGTAAATAGTCAAGGGCGGACACGCCGGCCAGTTAGAAAATATTGTAACAATAATGTGTTTTATAAATAAATTCAGTTGTGAGTCGCGCGCCCGACGCTCACACTAGCGCCGTGTGAGATTTTGGAAACTGTGTTTTGTGATTATACTGTTTCGTTCACTGAATTATTTCTACAATGGATTTGAGCTGATTTTCCTGGTAATATAAGACGATTATTTAATATTCTTGAATTACCTTAGAATATGTTTGAAAACAAAAATGTAACACGAGGCATGGAGCGTGTAATATAATTTACGAGCAAATTAAAAACTAAGTTAGATGTTTGAATATGGCGTTGCCACGTCCAATACACGACAATAACGTTTATGAATCATCATTAAGCGCTGTTACATCGCGCTATGTGGCGCAGGCCTCCTAATAGCGTAGCGGTGGACTATGAGGATATTAGGCCATACTGTCGAGATTTTCTCTCTTTAAACTATTGGGAATGAGGTCCATGCAGGAAATAGGTCTCCACGTTTCTCTGACTTTGTATTTGACTAATATTTTGTCTGGTGTCAACGGTTTGTTTACGAGTATACATATAGTGTTCCTTTTTGTGGCTATATGGTAACACCCAAGTTATATCAAATTTTCATAACTTATATATATAAGATAGCTATTTGGTAGTTAAGTAGTTTGAGACTGGATATAAATCCAATATGATTGTCTGTCGGATACTTATTGACTATTTTCTAGTGACGACTGATTTGGTGTCGGACTTCTGAAGTAGAACCAAAAATAATAGTTTCGAGTTCGATAGCCGTGCAGAACGGTTTGTATTGGCTGGTTGTTTGTTAGTATAGGTTTATTTAATCTTAATATTCTATGTACATATACAAAAAATAACGTAGAACCTAATATAAATAGTAATAACTTTATAAGTTCGCATTGTTCAAGATACTACTTACTTAGACTTGCTTAGTTTGGGGCTAGATGGCACTGCGTATCTGGGCTCAATGGGTATAATCATATGCTACAAAGTACCAGAAGAATCTCGGAAAATATTTTTCGTTCACCATTCTATTATTGACGTTGCGATAGTTGCTGACTAGGTTAGTCTCAACGCAACGCGATAACCTCTATGGTTACGACGACAGTTTAATGAAACAATGAGTTGCGTCCACAGACTTCCAATACAAGGATGGGCGAGCCGCGATTTTAAGTGCGACAAATGTAAGCTCAACGAGCATACACTGCTGCCAGTTATACTCTGCGAGACGAGTCAAGACGCACGAATATTAAGAAGAATTACCGTTTTTTCCCAAAATGTATCCTATGTCAATTGTAACATGCCGTCATCGCAAAATGAAATAGTAAATTTACCAAGAAACAAATAACTTTTCACAGATAGAACCGAAAAGAAATTGCGAACTGGGACTGGCTATAAACTTGGCGGCTTGTCCAGTCTAATTGTTAATTTCTGATGTTGTGGTTGCGTCTTATGGCAACGACGATGTGCTTATATTTCATTTGGACAGTTTTGACACGTATTCATAGTTTATGAAGTCATTAAAACGACCGGACGTTATTTGAAAATGTTGAATATGCAACCGCGAAATTCGAAGTCCGAGTGCGAGCGAGCACTATTGTTTAATACGCTGCAGTAACTTTTCGTTTGGGGAGGAATGTTGAACTTCCGATCCGGAGGTTGCAGCTTCGAATCCGACGCTTTTACAGTGAAGGAAAACTCCTCGGGAGACTTACCTACATGAACTGATATAATGTTTTCGTACGGGTGTTATGTATGATGCTCCTTGCATACTGTAGGAAGCACACCTTCTCCCGCTTCCGGCGCAGTTATAGGATATATATTTTTACTCAGGTTGGCGTTGGTTCGTTGGATTGTCCGGATCTGCGTCAAGTTACGTTGAGGGTGCCTTCTAGATCCTTAGAAACAACGCGTATCTGAGTTTCTTCAATGTCGCGAACTAACTACAGACAAATAATACTTGTGCGTGCTTGTGATAATTTTATGAAGTAGTAAATCTGTCGACTTAGACCTATTTAACACTAGTGTGGTTGCGGCGAGGAAAGCATTAAGTGGGCAATAAATCTTCAATGTATAGGTTTTGTGTGTAGTATGTATATGAATATATTATTTGTATGTATATATGTATCATTATATCGAACGTTGAATATATGTTTATTTTGTTTTGTTATTTTTGTGATTGTTGTTATCGTAGTTAGTTGATTCATTATATTACTATAAGTGAAGCCCTGTAATTGGCTTATTGTTATTATTGTGAGTTTTATTCGTTTTGAAGCTGTTGGTCTTCCAAATAAATAAATAATGAATTAAACAATATCCAATACAAAAATTGTCTCGGGCTCACCTCTTAAACCTCTATCTACAGGTAATAGACACAGCCTATTCGATGTCTTTTCTCTCTGCTATAGAGCGCGAAAAGAAAATTTATTGTTTCTAGGGAGTATCTTCCGTTAACATACAAGCTGATGTTCGGAACACATGCAGAGAAACGATGCCATTCATTTGCAGAACACATAAAAGCGAAATACGAGAAAGGCTTATAGCCGAATTTGGACTTAACCACATACAAAATGTTTAATTAAAACAAAGACATCTTTAGATCCACTTGAACTATACATCTCATCCGGACTAGACCTTTTTTTTTTTTTTTTTTTTTTTTTTTTTTTTTTTTTTCGAACTGACTACTGCTGTTGGCGCAGATGGCTTTACAGCTTCACCGGGCAAGTGGCGAGCGCAGATGGCTCTCAGCCTAAATATTTACACAACGAGCCTAAGGGCGTCCCGACGGGACTCGAACCTCGCTTAGGGCGTTGCGGGGGGGGTTGGTAGCCTAACATATGTTTGGGGAGAAAAGCGGCCGGTACATGCCGGTTACGCGAATAGGGACTGTGCGAATACAGGGACACGCGACGATGGCCCGCCGGCGGGGCCGGACTACGACATGCTAGAATAAATAATTAAATGGTTACCACACATTATTATTACATAACTTTATGACGTCAAGCATATTTCTGTAATGCAAATGTTAGACCCGCAGAAACATTAAAATCTCAGGGTGAAACGTTATTTTGAGAAGTGTTGTAAAGGTGAAAATATTTCTTTGATGTTCATTAGTAAGGTTTAAAACGATTTATCGGACTAATAGACGTTTAGGTAACCAACCTGTTTTATAAAATTAATCTTTTGGTAATGTAATGATAAGCTTAACACACTAAATAAAATGGTTTTTATCAAAACAGTAGCCGCTTTAGGTACTAACTTTAACTAGAAAAAGTATCTAATACGAAACAATATTCCTTTGTCAGCCAATGAAACCTTAAGGCACCAGACCATAAATTTTCTATTGTATCTAATTTTCCAGCGATCAATGCGTTAAGAAGCCTAACCACACATATTTTTATAAAAAAATGTGGTTTCTTTACTCGAATAGGTACTACAAAAAAACGCTTTAAAAATCCTACTAAAATCTACCCCTACTTAATAAACCTTAATCTTTATAATGATACTTTCGTTATTGGTAGGTACTTCACTTATATATGTTGTAGCTACGCTACTGCAGCGAGCAATGTAATGTAATATCATGAGAATGGAAATGAATGATGCACTGCCCTACAAATAATAGGTTAATTATTACGAAGAAGTAGTGTAGGCAAGACCCTATTAAATGTTAAGCCACATTCTCAACGCTCAAACTCAAACCCTACACCGATTTTCGCCTAATTTCATCATCGTTTGTAAATATTATGCCATGATTCATGCCCATGAGCTGTTTCACAACATCCCAAAATATAAACTCAAAATAACGTTAACCATTTCCAGAGCGCTGTCGAGTCTCGTGTACATGCGATGAGTGTCAAGAGGCTGGACAATAGCCCACCGCAACTTACGAAGACCAAATGAGCTCTAAATACGCACACGGCACCAAAAAGGCGGACAGAACTCAAGAAAGGACAGTCGACGTATTGGTACACGATGCTCCCCTGATATGCGCGTTCTTCGAGTCCGTGACCTCGCCACTTATCATGTCGCCACCACCACCTCCAGGCTTCGTCGTAGCTCCTTACCAACCGCCACGCTTCACACCGGAGGAAATGTCGACGACCTTCTTGGTGAAGTGCAGTCGTCCCCGACCATACAACAACTTTTATACAGCAAAACTCAGTCTTTATGTGCAACACTAGACGGATACAGAGACATTGTTGTTGCCAAAGCCAGAACCCCACTGTTGTGCAAACAAAATGGTGAAACAGAACCGAAAAATTATGTCACAGAGAAAATAGACTGACTTATGATTACCGAATCAATACCAGTTGCAAATGGACCTATACGAAACCGCTGAAGTAACGACTACTACGGAAGTGGCTAGCACTGTCGTCTTTGTCGAAACGTATTCCAGTAAAGCGAGAAAATTTGACTTCTTCTTTAGATCTCGGTCAGCTCCTGTTGGTGAAAATGAGGAACCAATTTATGCTACAGTCAATAAACTTCCTAAAAGGTTAAGAAGAATGGAGCTGGCTATTTGAGAGAAGAGTAGCATATAAAACTGGGGAGCGATTCTTCAACCAGAACAGAAATCACAGTGAAAACAGATTCCGAATCGCAAATCCCACTCCTGACGATGACACGAGTAGATTGAAAGAGAAAGTCAACGGTCCACAAAGGCCGGAGACCCAAGCAAAGAAGCGGAACGATTCTCATTAACTTCAAAAGCGGGAGAGAAAAAGAAGAGAAAAGAAGAAAGAAGTGAAGAATGGTACTACAAAAAATGGTGTAGTTCATGTTGAAAGTGAGAATGAGAGATTAATTGACGAAGTGCATGAAGTGGCTAAGCCAAAGCACTGCAGCAGACATCGGCCAAGGAATACGCTGTCATCATCTAGCTCGGGCCCGCGTTACAAGCGGGACAGTTATCAGGTAAAAATATAATACTGCTCCACAAATTACAGCTAATTACCATTTTATTGTGTCTTGTATTTAGTATTTAAATATTTCACAACATCAAAACGGCCACTGGCTTGTTGCCAGACGTTTTATGGCATATAAAAAATGAATTAGGCTGAACATGCTAATGTGTAGAGTAAATCTTTGGTATCGACAAATGGCGTTATAAAATATTATTTTATAACGCCATTTGTCGATACCATATGTCGATAACAATTTATTTATGATTAGCTTTTGCCCACGGCTTCGCTCGTGTTAAAAGTATTATTTTTCATCCCCCATTTTATCCATTCAGAGGTGGATTTTATCAAAATCATCGCCATAGTGGTTTTATGGTTGCAAAGTCTTTGTCCAATCGGTTTAAAATTGACAAAGTTTCATTCCCTATTATATCCCCTTGGGGATATTAATCAAAATCCTTTCTTAGCGGTTGCCTACGTCATAATATCTATCTGCCTGCTAAAATTCAGCCCGATCCGTCCAGTAGTTTGGTCTGTGCGTTGACAAATCACCATGTCAGTCAGTCAGATGCAACTCATCATGCTTATTTGTTCGTTAAACAAGTCTCAGGTCGATGATAAATAATAATAAATGAATATCCACTGACATTCACACAGCGCCATCTAGGCCCGAGTTAAGCGTGAAGACTGTATAATGGGTACTAAACAAAGGATAAACATACTTATATACATTTTTATAAATACATATTATATATAGAAAACACCAGACAATTACAAACAAAGAAGTTCATGCACACAAATGTTTGTACTGCCCGGGGATCGAACCCGGTACCATTTGTGTGGTAGTCGATGTCTCAACCGCTACACCAAATGGGTCGTCAGTTGATAGACCATGAGCCGACTTAATTGTATTATTAGAATAGATTTAATCAATGAATATATTATTTTCAGGAGATGACAACGTCGCACTCAGAGCACGAGCGCACTAACAGCGTGTGCTCGTCTGTCAACTCGCTGGCGTCAGCGTGCACGCACAAGTCCAGGAAACTGTCGGAACCCATCAATGATGGGTCTATACCATGGTGTGGATGCTGGGGAGCTGGCTGTGTGTAAGAATCCTCTATAAAGCATTGAAGTTAAGATTTTTTACTCTAAATGACTGTTCGAAGTAGATTTTTGGGCCAATCATAAATTACGATATGACTACCTACACAAAAGTACAATACAAAAGCGGAATTTAGTGTGAAGTTATGAATAGTCCATTCTGAGAACTTAAGTCTTCATAAAATATGAAGTCTCTTTTGAATATTACTACTTATAACTCTTCATATACACAAAAGCTGTAGGTTATCGTGGTCTATATGAATTGTTTTCCCATAATATTTAGTTTCCAATCTTTGTAAACTGTTTTAAAATAATTACCTTAGTAAAATATTCTGAATAGTATTTGAAGAGGTTAACAGGAGACAACGAAATAATTAACCAATGTATTCATGCCTAAGGCACCAACCAACATTGTCCATTATCATCGCAAATGTAAATATTTCATACATATAATTAAAATGTATTTTTAGCAAAGCTATTTAATTACGCTAATTACTTTTATTTAGAGTGCATGTAGGTATTGTTAAAACGACAACATTATTATTGTACATAATTAAGATAATCTGTGATTTTGTATGAGCTATGGTAATTTGATGTTGATATTAAATGACAATTAAACATTACAATATTAAAACAATGTTATTACTATCCAATAAAGCCACCTTATCAATCTAATATGCCAAGTGCAACCTTAGCTCAAGTTAATCCTTTATGTCGCCCTCCCTCTGGAGACATATTTCCCTGTTTCCATGATACTTACTTGTTTTGTACTGCGACTGAGATACCTGATATGCTATAGATATGAACCTCACTATTAGGTAATCCCCAGTTTCTTTATGTAGATTAACAAACTGATTTCTAAGCGATTTATCTTAAGCAAGGGTACTGATAAGCATACGTATTAAGTAGGTAGGTAGTAACCCCGATGCTGTTCATCGTATTTATCAATGACATGCTCTCAATTCCGGGCATGCATTGCTATGTAGATGACAGTACGGGTGATGCTCGTTATACCGGCATTCAAGGTATATCTCGAGGCTCTAAAGAAGAGAAACGAGCAGATTTAGTGCTCGATGTCGAATCTTTGTTGAAGAGAGTCTCTGAATGGGGTCAATTAAACCTGGTGGAGTTTAATCCGACGAAGACGCAAGTATGCGCATTCACCGCAAAAAACCCTTTTTCGTAGCACCCAGTTCAAGGAGCCTCTCTCTGTAGCGGATAGTATTGGAATCCTCGGCATTGAGATTTCTAGTAAGGTCCAATTCAAATTTTGCCAAACTGACGCGATGTGCATAGTTTTGCATCTTTATTTGTTTTCATTTGCATTAGTGCATCTAGTTAGTTTCCAGTTTAATGAAGACGATATTAGAATAAAATACAGTTTGAATTTAAATAAAACACCGGTCGTTACATAGATGGTTATTTATTATAAAATATGACACATTCCTTTGAACTGGGTTTTACAGTAATTGAGACGCACATTAGCAAATTGTATAACCGGCCGAACGCCGCCGCGTGCGCACGCGTCCCGATAATATCACAACATTGATCACACTCTACTATACAATATAGGAAAAAAATACAGCCGCGTTCTGTGTGGGATAGGCATAAAAGTGCTTAAGTTAAGTATCTTAAGGTTTAAAACCCAATGACTAAATTGGGTTTAATGTGTGTTCATCTAACTTAAATCGCCTTTGATATTATATTTGACATAGTATGGGCTCAATATATAATTGAAATGGTCCAGTTCACTCACTTGGCGGTAAGAAATACACCTGACCATTATAGAAAATTTTTAAGAAAACGAATTACTGTACACAGTAATTTGAGTTAATTTAGTATTTTCCGTGAACAGAGTATTGTGCCTATCACCCGAGACGACGGATCCCTTACTAGTCATTACTAATTTGTTTCAGTAACTAAAAGGTATAAAATCTGCCAATAATTGTATTATCACTTCTATAATCCACACAGAACCACGCTCACGAATAATCCTTAACCTCACATATCCTCACGACCAAGGCAATCTCTCCCCAACAATTCTTAGTCCCAACCTTAAAATCTATACAAGCGAATGCCTCTGATATTACAAACACTACCTAGCGACTTTAAAACTCATAATCGCACAGCAGACGACGGCGTACGACCGGCCAAGCGTACATTGATTCTACTTTAGAACATTCGAGAACCTACTGGAAATAATGATCAAAATAAAGAACAAAATACAACTATTCAAAATGTCGTAAGGAACCAATAAAATAATCATACGTTTTCACTGAAATGGCACGTCGTTTTATTGAATAAAAAGAAATGTGTGCTTTATGGGATAAATATTAAAGAATAAAACAGATAGAACACAAATCGTATCATAAAAGTAACAAAAATATGGCTTTAAAACTCTTTAATCAATAAAAAAAAACTCAATAAATAAATTACGCAAAAAAAATCAATGAATGTACAATATTTACATCAAATATTTATATAAATTGCATTTTCAAAATCATTAGGGGAAATCGTTTTTTAAAAAACAAATGTCACCATCCACTTGAGATCCAAGAAAAGCGAAATTTTCTAGAAAAATATAAATTAAAACACAAGGTAGGCTCTATGTCTTTTTCGATTCATAGTAAAATATAAAAATCCCTCACATCATTCCCCTAATGGACATGACACTTTCTGTCTCCCTCGCACACACGCTTTTTGTAAATATGTAGCCATTACGTTATATTAAAAAAAAAACATATTTTGAGTAAGTCGACCTAAATCAGTAATAAGAGCGTCGGTGGCTCAGTGGTGTGGACTGTCGCCTTCCTACCGGGAGGGCTGTGGTTCAAATCCCGACACGTACCAATGTATTTTCGAAAATATATGTACGTTATCCGACGCTCATACGGTGAAGGAAAACATCGTGAGGAAACCTTCATGCACGCCTGCGAAGAGATTCGAAGGTTGTGTGTGAAGTCGTCCAATCCGCACTGGGCCCGCGTGGACGACTAAGACCTAATCACCCTATACGGGTAGGCTCGTGCCCCTCGGTGGGGACGTTTAATGAGCTGATGATGACCGAAATCAGTATGTTAAATGAAAGGCTCACGAATCAGACATTAGCGGTCTAGAATTCTTTAATTAGATTAAAAGAAACTCTAGTAAAATGCTTTCTTTGGAAATTATTTCAGGTAAAACCATTTTCTAATTCAGCATCTAAAGACATTTCGTTTAATATAATTTGATTCCGGAAAAAATAGATCACATTTAGTAGTCACTTACTTAGGTAACTACTAACTTAAGACATATTTGTCAAAATACATTGATGACTCATATTTAAACAGTCAAAATCGATCGATACTATTTGGTATAAACCTTTTGAGAATCTGTAAGCTTCATGGTGCATTAAAAATAGCTTTTGCTTTACCTAACAATATATTAGAGAAAACTCATAATTTCCCTTTATCGAGAGCGCTTGTCCACTAGACTTCCCTCTTATAGCAGTGTGTATGAGAGAGACAGTTATACAATGACGTTACTATATCGATAAAAACTTACGTAAATACACCTTAACTATACTTAATGGAGACATCTAATATATATTAAATATACTTAAAAATACATTCCACTTTTTTGGGTTCAACCAACTCGGAAATTCCATTACATTTCACATACCAAAAAGCCACGCAATGCATCATACAATAATGATAATCATAATCAATTGCACTTTCAATGAGTATAGAGACATTAAATACAACTTAACATACAATAAACGCTACGCAGACAGAAAATAATAAAATATACAATAATAAAATGTATTTGACCTTTATGGACATGGGCACAGAATTTACAATTCTCTGAAATTTGTCGACATGTCACTCATTTTTAGTAGGACTCAAATATTATTGAATCTGACTGCATAACGCCGACCGCCATTGATAAAGGCCATTGCAATATGTACCGTATCAACAAGCTACAAAGTTTACATTACCATGACGTCAAAATATACCCATAACATTCGCAACAAATGAAAGTTATGTACTTACTCGAGTACATATAATATTCTTTAAGCCTTAATATCTATTGGCATTGTTATACGGCATATCAAATAATGGTTTTACGAGTAAAAAATGGAATGTTTTTGGTGTTGACCACTCGATATAATTCAGAATGTCAAACATGACGTCAGTTCGGACGATTATTTTGGCATAATGTCGCATCAATAGCGACTGTGCGATATTCAATAGAAAAACACATGTTTACTAGCTGTCGAAATATTAAATATAATCTAGGTAAATACATATATCAGTCTACCTAAACGCTTACATACAAATAGGCCAATCACTCATCATACCATCATTATTGCATAATAATAAATCATTTGCTATGTTAAAAGTATTGAAGAAAAAAAACAGTTGTAAAAGAATAATAGTTAATTATTATTGAAAAAAGCACTTAAGCTACCAATGTTTCATTTAATTTCAATTTATAAAAAAATCTATAAAATTGAAATCTCCAATTTAAACGATATAGCTGTGCGGGTAAAGTCAGTCTAAAAAAGTAAAAAGCTGCTCTTTGTTTAAAATCCATGTCTTTTCGGCAAAGAAAGAGATCTTTGGTTGAAGTCGAATAAAAAATTAACAACGCTCGTGACTAAAAAAAATGAAATACAATTTGATAAATATAAAAAACATCCTACCTCAAGACACGTCATAGCCATTTTGGTCTGTTCCAAAAACGAAAAATAAATAAATATTTCAAGTTATACGAATGTGATGTTACTAACGTAAATGTATAGTTCATAAAGATAAAATACGTGGCTTATTATAACGTGGTTACTCGGCCCAAAACCTTGTCGCCTCACTCACACGCCAATTGTAAAGCAAGAGCGAGAGAGATGGCGTTCTTTTCCAAATTACTTATATATCTCAAATTATTATGTTCAGATTTAAAAACTCGATTTTACCTGAGTCTGTCTAAAACATCGAATGTCAAATACAAACACGCTAAGCTACATCGCTTATGAAAACGATGCCTTTACTGTTTGAAGAATTCAAAAATAAGATAAACCTTTGAACGCCAGAGATACAATAGATTTTCAATGGTGTCTGGATTCCTGCCGGTCAATGGGTTAAAAACTCTTCTTGTAAGATTTGTATCGAACATTTTTCAACAAAGCGAATGCGATATCAAGATACATCAAATAATGTTTGTTCAGCAGGTAATATCCAAATTAGTTTCACGTTACAAAAGCAGCCATCTCTTTAACTTACTGATATCATTGGCAACCAGCAAGCCTCACGTACAAACGATTACAAAATTACGCGCGTATCACTCACAATATTCATAATTAACAATTGTATCCATAATTCGACTGAACGGAATGTGCTTTTCACTCAGTGTGGCCATTATACAAATATAAACGTTACACATTATCCAATAATACTTATAATTTAAAACCATTTTTTATTCAGTTAAATACTTTTGTGCACGTATCCCTTACGACTAACCATGATGCAGATATAGTAACACCTAATCATTAAAATACTGTTATTTTTATTTAAATAATCGGCGTTATAAAACTCGCGATAAAACACAAGAAAAATTGCAAGCATTTTTCATTCTTCGCGGTAACATTAAGCGTTTATGATATGAGAACTTTTTTTTTCAACAAAATTTGTTTTCTTTTATTTTGGTGGTGCAACTATTTATGACAAGGGTAAACAATGACGTGTGCTCTGTATGGATAAATCCTGTCACATGTTGTCATTTTTTGGAAATTTTGGGATAATTCTAGAACAATGAGTTATTAGAACGGATTCGAATTAGCTCGGCCAAATAAGCCGTAATTTACAATCGAAAGTTTGCACCACCAAAACAAAACAACATAGCTTGCCGTTTTCAAATACAACACCCATTTACATATCGTATTACATACACGATTCAATGGAAACCGTATACTTATCGACAACGACTACAGAACAACCGAGAGTCGACTGCCAATCGACACTGAACCTTATTGGCAAGCGTAGTACCGATTAGCTCGCACAATACACGTGTTAACCAACTTACACCACTGTCGGAACGTTCCTGCGTTACGAACGCCATTTTGTTTTCACTTGATGACGTCACCGTTTAGCTTACGTCAGACGTCGTCCATCACGAATGCGACACGCATTGTGGGTTCCTAAAGAAAAAATATATAATAAATTCAGTTAATAATAACAAAGAAATAAAGAAATATTTAGTGACTTTCAACGCCATCTAGTCCCAAGTTAAGCGTTAAGCTTGTATTACGGGTACTAAACAACTGATGAACATACTTAAATGTTTTTTTTTTGTAAATACATACATATTATAAATACAAAACACTCACACCAATACAAACAGACATGTTCATGCACACAAATGTTTGTACTGCCCGGGGATCGAACCCGCAACCCTTGGTGTTGCAGCTGACGTCTTAACCGCTACACCAAATGGGTCGTTAAACTTAAGTTGTAATTTTGTAAATATTGATGCCGTCAGTCTTCCGAAAATAAATATATAAATAGGGATTTTTTAAATATTAAGTAACAAAACATATTGACTCACACACTGTCCTCACACCATAACAAATGCCTCCTTCCCGCGAAACAGGAACGGGTGCTGGTCGATCATTGTCTGCACGATGTCCTCGAGGTAGGGGCGCGTCATCTCGAACCGGCCCATGTCCGAGAAGTGGACGGGCAGCAGTGTCGGCCACCAGCATATCGCCAGGTTCTTGCTGTCCATCGAGTTCAGTTTCGCGTTATCCGCTACTCTGTAATGTTTAATAATTATATGTCAGTACTTTGCATTCCTTGTTGACCTATTAACCGCCAGGATTCCAGACACATTAGTAAAATCTATTGTGTCTTTGGAATATATGCAATTTCAACGGTTAAAGGGTTTAGTAGTCGGTATATCGGGTTTCCAAATGCGACCTTAATTCCAAAATGTCTTGCGTTATACGCGATCAATACATTACCATACTGCTGCATGGTAGAGCAAATAAGTAGTATTTGCTCCTACCCATGCAGTAGTTAGAAGTAATGTTTGTGAAGTCTGCTGTTATACCAAAAGATCGATTCGTCGCCGTAGTGGTCGCCGGTCACCTGTTCCTGCCGTTGTCCCTTGTCGTGGCCGTGGTCACCTGGCACTGTAGTGGTCACCTGGCGTTGTAGTGGTCACCTGTGTCGTTGATTACCACTTGTTAAAGCTGTCATCTATCACGGTTGCAGTCGCCGGTCACGTTGTAAAGGTATCTTGCCGGCAGTGGGTCCGTGTCCCAGTGTCCCGGCTAACGTGCGCAGCGCCGCAGACGGCAGTGGGTACGTGTCCCGGCGGCGGGTACCTGGCGCAGTGGTGCAGCAGGTAGTCGAGCGTGGCGCGCGCGTGCGGCGTGAGCGCGGTGTTGAGCAGCGTGCGCAGCGCCGCAGACGGCAGTGGGTACGTGTCCGGGGCGGGTACCTGGCGCAGTGGTGCAGCAGGTAGTCGAGCGTGGCGCGCGCGTGCGGCGTGAGCGCGGTGTTGAGCAGCGTGCGCAGCGCCGCAGACGGCAGTGGGTACGTGTCCCGGCGGCGGTACCTGGCGCAGTGGTGCAGCAGGTAGTCGAGCGTGGCGCGCGCGTGCGGCGTGAGCGCGGTGTTGAGCAGCGTGCGCAGCGCCGCAGACGGCAGTGGGTACGTGTCCCGGCGGCGGGTACTGGCGCAGTGGTGCAGCAGGTAGTCGAGCGTGGCGCGGCGTGCGGCGTGAGCGCGGTGTTGAGCAGCGTGCGCAGCGCGCAGACGGCAGTGGGTACGTGTCCCGGGCGGGTACCTGGCGCAGTGGTGCAGCAGGTAGTCGAGCGTGGCGCGCGCGTGCGGCGTGAGCGCGGTGTTGAGCAGCGTGCGCAGCGCCGCAGACGGCAGTGGGTACGTGTCCCGGCGGCGGGTACCTGGCGCAGTGGTGCAGCAGGTAGTCGAGCGTGGCGCGCGCGTGCGGCTGAGCGCGGTGTTGAGCAGCGTGCGCAGCGCCGCAGACGGCAGTGGGTACGTGTCCCGGCGGCGGGTACCTGGCGCAGTGGTGCAGCAGGTAGTCGAGCGTGGCGCGCGCGTGCGGCGTGAGCGCGGTGTTGAGCAGCGTGCGCAGCGCCGCAGACGGCAGTGGGTACGTGTCCCGGCGGCGGGTACCTGGCGCAGTGGTGCAGCAGGTAGTCGAGCGTGGCGCGCGCGTGCGGCGTGAGCGCGGTGTTGAGCAGCGTGCGCAGCGCCGCAGACGGCAGTGGGTACGTGTCCCGGCGGCGGGTACCTGGCGCAGTGGTGCACAGGTAGTCGAGCGTGGCGCGCGCGTGCGGCGTGAGCGCGGTGTTGAGCAGCGTGCGCAGCGCGCAGACGGCAGTGGGTACGTGTCCCGGCGGCGGGTACCTGGCGCAGTGGTGCAGCAGGTAGTCGAGCGTGGCGCGCGCGTGCGGCGTGAGCGCGGTGTTGAGCAGCGTGCGCAGCCGCAGACGGCAGTGGGTACGTGTCCGGCGGCGGGTACCTGGCGCAGTGGTGCAGCAGGTAGTCGAGCGTGGCGCGCGCGTGCGGCGTGAGCGCGGTGTTGAGCAGCGTGCGCAGCGCCGCAGACGGCAGTGGGTACGTGTCCCGGCGGCGGGTACCTGGCGCAGTGGTGCAGCAGGTAGTCGAGCGTGGCGCGCGCGTGCGGCGTGAGCGCGGTGTTGAGCAGCGTGCGCAGCGCCGCAGACGGCAGTGGTACGTGTCCCGGCGGCGGGTACCTGGCGCAGTGGTGCAGCAGGTAGTCGAGCGTGGCGCGCGCGTGCGGCGTGAGCGCGGTGTTGAGCAGCGTGCGCAGCGCCGCAGACGGCAGTGGGTACGTGTCCGGCGGCGGGTACCTGGCGCAGTGGTGCAGCAGGTAGTCGAGCGTGGCGCGCGTGCGGCGTGAGCGCGGTGTTGAGCAGCGTGCGCAGCGCCGCAGACGGCAGTGGGTACGTGTCCCGGCGGCGGGTACCTGCGCAGTGGTGCAGCAGGTAGTCGAGCGTGGCGCGCGCGTGCGGCGTGAGCGCGGTGTTGAGCAGCGTGCGCAGCGCCAGCAGCCGCCAGCTGCGGTCCTTCAGCTCCACGCCGCCCCCATACACCCGCGCATCGCTGCATAATAATAATAATCTTTATTTTCTCACACCCAACATTACATAAGCATCTATTACAATAATTCAAAATTCAATTCATAATTATTAATAAATTATTCATATTTATTTTTATTACATACATAACGCCTATCGCTCACATGCAGTTTCAAAGACATTTTTAAATACATGGTTAAAACCCTTATTACACTGCGCGATACTCAGATGATTTGCAGGCTAACAATCGCATAATAAGAGTTAGCTTTGCTAATTAGAACGACCACATCCAATTCAATATCGTATCTTGTAGTGTAATAAACTTAGCGCGCGACAGCCGCAGAGGAAAGAATCTTTAGTGACGCACACAATCGCGTTTGCGAAAATTAATGGAATAAAATGGAATTATTACTTCCAATGTTTTGACACGGCTCAAACTAACTACTATCTCATTATAGTATATATTTACTACAGAAAATATTTTAAATACGAATCACCCAAAATCGTTATAAATTTTTAGCAAAAAAACAACTTATAATTTTTTGCTTTATAGTTTACTGTTTGAAGTCGGTATTTTTTGTTGAAAATGATCTCTTTAAAGTTTATACTCTTTCGCCTTTATTTTTCAATTTAAAATAATCGCGACAATAGCTATGCCCATCGCGATCGCATGACCGTCACTGACCACGAACGCCTTGTAAATGCAATTAGAGTTAGCATGCAATATACAGCACAGTGTAATATCGAGCATAACAGAAAAAAACTACACTTTTAGGTAAAATCCTAACATCTACGTAAAGAACTACAAACCAGTTAGGAATAGTCAGATCACTAACAAAAATTAAGTAAATTACCAGTATTCAATAAAAAAATGGGAAACAACAATAAAACATAATGATAAACTACCACTAGGCTAGTATGTGCTCAAAACAAGCCCAAAAAGAAAAAAAACAATGACAACACTACCTTTTTTTTTAGTTGAAAAATATTGCATAAAGAAGAAACAAATTCGATGGCATTATCGAACAGTTTACCTTAACCACATGCCATAAAGAAAGACAATTCTTGAGTGGCAATTACAGAAAAAATAAGGATAAAATAGACTGATGATTTAGGTAGCCAATTTATGTTGACTGCTAGGGAATAGCCGCGTTAGGTCATTACGTGAAACCTTCGTTCTTTGGTACTTATTAGACTTCATTGAAGACATTAAAAAAAAACAAAAGGCAACCAATGATACAACAAATATAGTATCACTATCACATAAACATTGCTCACCAAATACAGTACCTGCGATATCCTCCAGCTGGGTCATGCTCGCTTCGTCCAACAGCGGCGGCAGTTTCTTAGAGAAGAAGTCTTTGAGGGCCGTCGCCACTGCGTTCACGGGAATGTCTAGCGAGTCTAAATCTACATTTGGATCTGGAATATACGAATTAGATTATTCAATATCCTCAAATATAGATATAGCGTCAACTAGCTGCAATAATACGAACTAAACAGCTTGCGTCTTAAGAATTTGAATAAGTCTTTCAGCAACTTCAAAAGGGATTTCGCAATCACTTTTTAAATTCATTTTGCTAGTAGAGTATCTACAATGCGTTTAAGTGTTGTCCAAAATATTCAAAACTACCTATGCCACACAGTTCTACCTACGGTATAAAGATTTACCCCCAATAACACGCACCTTATTTAGTAATAAACAGCTAATTCCATACAAAATTTTATAAAAATCGATGCCTCATTTTAGACGTGAAAAGTAACAAACATTCACAAACTCTCGCCTTTATATTCGAGTTAGTAGTCTTCGGAGCGATAAAGTCCAAATTGTCCACACTCAAATAAACAATAAAATCTATTTTACTTCATAGAACTTGTTGAACAGCATGTCAACGTGCGCCCGGTTACCCGGCACCCGGTACAGGCCTCGGACGCGAGACCCTCTCGCTCGATGAATTCCACGCACTTCTCAACGAATAACGGCACCCGTGTGGACCCTAATTGTCATTAACTCGCTTAGAAATCGTTCAAGTACAACGCACTCTTAGAAAGTGGGATAACACAAAACTCAGATTATAACTTTATAGCATAAGGCCATAAGATTCGTCGTATTTAAGAGTGTTTCACGAACTTTCAAACAACTTTTATTAACCTCGAAAAGGTGTCTACAAACTTTTCTGGGTGGGTAACATTAAAATACATATAAAAAAAATATTTTTGGGGTATGAATATTTCTAATATGTATTCTACAAGACTTAATGTTTTAGATTGATTACATAATTATTTGTCTTTATTGAAATAAAGATGCATTGTATGTATAAATGCATATAAATGTTCGTCATAAATTCTGCAAAAACTATATTTACTCGTATCAATTGACTCACCTGCGGTCCCCAGTTCTGTTGAGACGTTGTATTCGCTAGCTGTGAAGAGTTCTTTTTGTCTTTGCTCTTTGAGAATTCCTTAAGTAAAATAAATCATTATTATAATTGGCAGTCTAATCAAGTGTTGCGGTTAATACAATTGTATTTTACAAGCAAACAAGGCATGGAATCAAAATACTGAAGATAAAATTCATATATTTGTATCAAAACTTGTACACTTAGAATATGGACGGTGACACTAATAATAATAACTGATGGTTTATTTCGAAGAGAAACACGATAACAGAGAAATTTTAATAAAAATAAAAGCTAATATTCTGTACTTAATAGATATAATATTGACTCTCTTAGCTTCTTCTATATGTTAAAACGACCTAACCCTATATTTTTTAAATTACGACGTCACCAATATGTTTATCAAATGTACTTTTTAAATACATTTTATTAAAGTGATGTAATGACATGCTTGAACATTTATTTTTGAACCAGCCAGGATCCCAATTGTAATGAACTGTACATGACGTGTCCGATTTACTTTTCATAATAAGTTGTAAACAGTATATTGTCGTATAATGCCCAATTTGCAACAAGTTCAGTAGGCATTTGGTTCATTGCTTATTACTATAATTATTCCAATTAAGATACGGAAATGAACAGCCAGGCTAGCCAGGCTTTTTAAGAAATAAATTCAACATTAGAGATCAGTGCATTTCTAATGAATTAGAGATTTTCGACTACACGGTAGTATGTATGAGTAATAAATATTCTAGTTAGATAGATCAGTTGAATATACCTTGTGTCTTCTATCATGCTTGCTGAAGGGATGCGCGCGGCGACGGGAGTCCGCTGCACTGGACGACGAATTCTCTTGGGGCGGACGAGGGATACTCTCCCCCTAGAATCTGTTATTGATCAACACATATTAATTTATTTAAGTATTCCTATTTTGGAAGCTTTTGTTTAGCGGCTTTGCTGCATACATGCTATGAAATACGCGTAGTCGTGATCTTATTCCGGAAGAATTTTAACCTATTAACCACCAGAATTCCAGACACAATAGATATTCTATTCTGATCCTGGCACAATATCCCGAGAAGACTAGTGCTCCTCATCATCATCAGCTCATTAAACGCCCCCACCGAGGGGCACGAGCCTACCCGTATAGGATGATAAGGCCTTAGTCGTCCACGCGCGCCCAGTGCGGATTGGACGACTTCACACACAACCTTTGAATCTCTTCGCAGGCGTGCATGAAGGTTTCCTCACGATGTTTTCCTTCACCGTTAGAGCGTCGGATAACGTACATATATTTTCGAAAATTCGAAAACACATTGGCACGTGTCGGGATTCGAACCTCAGCCCTCCTGGTAAGAAGGCGACAGTCCACACTATTGAGCCACCGACGCTCCTCTATGGTTACGTATATGAACTGATGATGATGAGTCACAAACTAAGATATATTATTACCGTGTCAAGTATTATATGGTTGTTTTCATGAAAGTAAATAAATAGGTGCAATTGACCCTTCACTAATCTAAGAAAGACTTAGAGAGATTAAATTAGGTAACTGATTAAATCAGAAAAACACCAATATTTTATTGCGGTGTGTTGAATATGTAATATTAAGGTCCCCACACAAGCGACCTTATACAACGTCTCCTCATATGCAATTTATAAATAACAGATTTAATGACCTTATGGGCGGGTTCATGGTGCGGCGGGAGAGGCAGCGGCCTCGGCCTTCTCGTCTCCCCATCAGAGCTGCCTTCGCTGGATTCACTAGCTGCTGCAATGGAAATCGGAAATAAAATGCTACTCTAATGTGCGGTATTTGCCACAGGGTGGGTATTGGCGATTAAAATTGCTCCGAAAGATTCATATTAATATTAACATTCTAGTACAAGTTCAGAAAAATCTCGACCTAACTCCGACCAGGGGGGTTACCGCAATCTCTTAAAACAGTATTGTTTTAATGATACGTCAGCATTTTTGTATCAGAAAAGAGGAAGTAATATTATTGTAACACTGTTTTAAAAGATGGCGGTAACCCCCCTGTAAAATGTACATAAATTATTTATTTTTATTTGTTACACACCATTACATAGACAGTTTATCTATAATCCTCCCTTTAATGAAATAAGAATCTACGACAAAAATTAATCGTATTAGAGTTTTGTTTGACATCATACCTGAATTGATATTTATAACTACAGCTTATTAGTTCCATTAAAAATAACTGTTATATTTTTGAGGGAAAATTATCAAGTCAAAGAAATTACCTTTACAACAACAATGCTAACCTTTATCTTCTTGGGTTCTCGCCCTATACCCGGTGGGCAACTCCGGCGGGCCCACAAACATGCCAAGCTTGGGCACCCTTGGACTCTGTACCGCTACCAAGTTACCTAATGACCTGTAGAAATAAAAAATAACAAATTAGGTGGTTTTTAGTTTTATTTTTTGTTTTATAAATAGGTTTACGAACTCTATGGACACTTGCAATCCCAAAGATAGGAACAGAGAAAGGGAACGGGGCTTTGGATGATTTTATAGGTTGTAATATCACTTAAAGTCCGGTTAATCTAGTCGTACGTACCGGTTCATCGTCTGCTCGTTTACCCACCCATAAAATAAATAAATATGGACTTCACACCTTCGCAAATGGCTATCAACCTAGGGTGCGATTCCCAGTAAATTCGCTCGATCCCTATTCGCGTTACCGGCGTGTGCCCGAACATATACAAGGTTACCCACGCCCTCCCCGCACAAGGATAAGCCGAGGTTCGCATCCCACTCTGGGGCGTCCAGGCTCGTTGTGTAAATTTTTAAGGCCGAGAGCCATCTGCGTACATCAACCGGGGAAGCTGTTAATGCGGCCAACAACAGTAGTACTGAAGAAAAAAAGGTTCTCAACCTAAAAGCCTTAATCGACGGATGCCCTCACAGCTTAACAGGGGTAGTTTAAGCTATTGTAATGGTAGTACTACTCTATAAAGAGATACCCTGATGCATACCGTTTCTTGTAATGTCTTGGGGCGTGGTGGGCGTTGTGGCGACGTCGCGAATGTCGGGCCACACCACCAGACGCCTCGCTTGACCCGGAACTGTCAGTCTCAGAGAACGCTGCAAGCATTTTTACACTTATCAATGTAATGTGTAATACATAAAAAAGGTGTAGATTAAGTACCAGGGAGGGATGAGGATCAAATCCCGCCACGTACCAATGTGTTTTCGAATTTTCGAAACATATATGTACGTAATCCGACACTCTTACGGTGAAGGAAAACATCGTGAGGAAACCTGCGCACGCCTGCGAAGAGATCCAAAGATTGTGCGTGAAGTCGTCCAACCCGCACTGGGCCCGCGTGGACGACTAAGGCCTACACACCCTATACGGGTAGGCTCGTGCTCCTCGGTGGGTCGTTTAATTAGCTGATGATGATGATACCGTAAATACAATAAAAATTTACTGTTTTAACAAGTCTTTACTTAGGTTGGCAGGTTAGGTTTTAATATTCCAATTCGTTTATAAATAAAGTAGTACTCATTACACTGTATTTAGTTAAACAAGTTTATTAAAATAACATTTGTAAAGATAAGACTAAATTGTGTTCCTAGTGTACGCTCGATTTTTTTTTTACCGGACTTCAAATGTTAACTAAATTCTTAATCACACTACGGCGAATCGAGAAACAATATAAAATCTACTATGAAACGTCTCTGGAAATACCCTAACAGACAAGAAGATATAGGACAGCTTCTTCACTTTATTGTTCGTATGTGTGTCGAGATCAAGACTCAATTATTTTTTTTTTTGTCATTATAGAAATATAACGTTTATTGTTTAAAAGAACTAAATTGTTAATGTGTTTAAAAAATAAGTGTGTATCACTCACAAGGTTGATGCAGAGGCGTTTTCTCGTGCCTCCGATGTCTCCTCATCTCATCATTGACGGCGCTTCCATATACTCGTTAGGTTCCTTGATCTGCCAACATTATAACAGATTCAGTATTTTAGAAACATCTTAACTGGTAACATAACTCTTAAGATTTTATTTCTTTGGTGAACGCGCTAGTATTGAAAAAAATGCTAGAGTCAATTCATTTGAGAAACACTTCATGATAAAAATGGAAAATGAACTAGCTTAACTAACCAGAAACGGAGAAGAGAAATATGATGCAAAATCGCGACCCGGCACACGCCAGTTACGCGAATGTAGACTGTGCGAACCTACAAAGAATCGGAACGAAGGACCCTCGGATGTTGATTTGATGTGTTACTTAATGTGTCAGCTAGGTCGGTCGTTATCACATGATCGTCTGGGGTCTTCTAGCACGTCCCGTGGACGCTGACGTTTAAGCGCGCGTGTTATGTGAGTATAAGCTTGTGAGTTGTTATATGAGATTTATATAATATAAGCTGTACCTGCGCATACTGTACGTCGAGTTCTGTCTCCGAGCTTACTCCAGACGGATGATGATGACCACCTTGTTGACTGCTCGAGTGTGACCAGCCAGATCTCTGCGACTAAAATACAGTTCGTGTCATTTACTTGCTAGGCGATTAAAACACAAAAGGTTTCACTACAAAGAGATACTTTTACAGATTTTTTTGAGGGCTTAGTTGTTAGCGCGTTCGATTGACGATAGTGTAAGTAAAACAGTTTTAATTTCACTGTATTTCTGCCCCGTATAATAAAAGCATCTATTACGACGGAAGACATAAGTGAGATACTTTCGAAACTACCTTTTAAACGGTCTAACTCAGATGCATATGATATCTGCATATGTCTTAGATAAACAATAAAGTAACTTGGTTCATCTAAGGTATATGTCTTTGAAATCCAACTTTATTTTCGAGTATTTACTATAAAACATTATATAATCTTACCTTTCGTTCCCGGTGTGGCGGGCCGATCGTTATTTGTTGGAGGGCGTCACTAACCATTGTGTAGTTATTCATATCCAGTTTACCGGGTTGCTGGATAGAAAATTGAAAATAAATCGACAAATCAATTTATATGGTTAGACTTTTTTATTTTACTAATATTTTTTTGTATGAAAGTCAGACTACACTTCATTATAAGCTATTATGAAAACTTTTCAAATATATTCAGGACATATTATTTCTCCCGAAGTTTATTATAATATACATAACTGTAAGTATAGCTTTAACTATTCTATACTAAATAAACTATGACTTACCTTGAGAGTTTGCGAGTGTCTGACCCGCTGTGGTGGGGGGTGGGGACGCGTGCGGCCCGTAGTGAACGCTCTGTGGCCGTAGCTCGCCGGCTGCCATAGACCGCCTCCATCTGCATATTAACAAGTGTTAAAGTACAAGCATATTCCTAGTTGTCTATAAATCTAGTGAGAATGTTCAAACCTACTATTTTTATCGCGTTAACGTTTTAACTTAGGATTTCAGATATAAAAGAAAATAAATACTTCAGAAATAAAACTATATCTGTTGGATCAGATTGCGGACTTAAGTTTTATCGTTATATAAATGCTTACGCCGAATACACAATATTATGTAAAAATTTGTTGGATCTGCTGCGATTGGTCCATAACATATCAATACATCATCAATTAATACCGAATTATACTTCTCAGTAATTATGCATAAGAACATCAATAGCTCAATGAGTAGGTATGTGAATATTGTTTAATACCTAAACATAGTATCAGAAATGATTATTATGTATCATAAAACTTGACTCAATTAAGAAAAATAAAGTTCAAAGATGAAAACGTTTGTCAAAATTTAAATAATAATTCATAGAAAATAATATATATATGTATATCGCACACTATTTCTAAAATACATGAAAGACTTCACTTAATGTCATTTGGTCATTCCTAGGTTGCGTAAGGTAACAAATACACTAAAGCTAATCTATAATATAAAAATGAATCGCAAAATGTGTTGGTAAGCGCATAACTCAACAACGCCTGGACCAATTTGGCCAATTCTTTTTTTAAATGTTCGTTGAAGTCCAAGGATGGTTCTTACGGCGAGAAAAAATCGAATAATTGCCGGGCAAACCCTAAAAACAGCCCTTTTCTTTTTCACATACAAACGTTTTCTAATTAAAACGTAGAATTAATTTGAGCTTTATTGCTATTATAATATAAAGATCATTAAAATTACTTACTTTTAAATGCTTTTAGTGTTTTATTTAATTATTTTTAATTCACACCGAATTATTACCAAGGTGACGGTTCTGTTCAGGATAATTTTTGCAAAGAATATAAAAAAGGTAGGAACAAAACACTGCCATATTACAATTTTTTCTGACAGGACGAAGTCTGTCGGGTCAGCTAGTTTGTAATAAATGTATAGTGAAATCTACAATAAAAGTAACACATAGCCACAACTTATGAACGTAAACAAAACCACATGCAAGCAGCTTTCTTATATAAAACTTTCCAGCTATAATGTTTCTCATCCTTCCATTTATTTTAATTTTCTAGATATACCTTGATATTTTTTACTGACAAGTGAAATAAATAACAATGAAACATTTTTATGTGGGGTGCATTTCTTTACAAACTCATTACAAAGTTGCATTTATACGTCAGTAATATGTACATAATATGAATAATCCTATAGACACTGAAATGGCCTTAACGAAACCCATCTGTTTACTGTAAAACAATTTAATTGATTCCGTACATAAATCTTAAAATGGAGAAGACTGTTGATAGACCTTTCGTGAATAAACTTGGATACATCAGATGGCTAGGACGTGACCATGCGACTTAAAATCTAGTGTTCCTCTACCGAAATAAAAACAATAATTATAACACAAAATATCTATCTACACATACATATAAAACTCATGCAAATTGCAAATACTCAAATACCCTCAGAATTCACTAATAATAAACCATATCGTGCATGTATAAAGTAAAGTAAATGTAGGCAATATTTAGTTCAATTTTAAAATAAAATAAAAAGACTGGCCACCAAATAAAACGTAAATAAAATACCTATACGATGTGACACACGGAGTTGACCCTCATACAGAGCCGGATTTACCATAGTAAACGGCATTTGAAGTCATTTACTTGGATCCAGTACAACGAGATTGATAATATTAAAAAGCCAAGAGACTTGCGTGGTCCCTATAAAGGTAAATCCAGCTCTGCCAACTCCCATTAATAAACGTATTCACTAGTCATGCAATCACCTGACTCGTGGGTGCTCAGCGAATCTTCCGAACAGTTGAGGTCCGCTGCGTTTGCGTAAAATATTATTTTATTTTATGTTCATTATTATTTTCACAGTATATTACGAGGATCATCAGTCTTTATTATAAACTTAGTATTTAAATTTAGAACCATATTTAAAGTTAGCTTAAAACACTTGAACTGTATTTTTTTTATTACTTGCACATTAATAGCCAGGTATTTTGACAACATAGAAAATTATATTGTGTGTCGTTTTACCCCATTGTTGTGGCCACAGCACACAATGCGTTGTATTGTTTTAGATTATCCGGCATATCACAGGCTATTTATTTCTACCTTTTACACATTATTATGTTCAATATATTAAAAATAGATGTAAGCCTACATTAATGTTTGCCCCTAGGAAACGAATCAACGACTTTTTTTAGCATCGCATATCGCGTAGAGAGATAAATATAGGTCCTAAAAAAACGAATCTTACGTGATAAATCATGCATCCTGTGATCTGGCGGCGCTGGCTCCGGCGGTGTACTCGGTGGTGGGTATACACTGAAACCTGTAGACAAAACATCTATACAACACGATATCACACAATATGGTATCATTAGGAATTAATAAACTGTCCACTACTGATAATGATATTTTATTTGCACTTCAAATGCTAAGTTTCGGTATAAGTTCCGCTTTAAGTTTAAGTATAAGTTGAACTTAAAACACTTTTAGGTTGACCTTAAAACACTTTAACGTGAACTTAAAACTCTTTAAAGAAAGCTTTAAAATATACTATACTTCATCGCGTAGTGATAGTCAGAACTATCACCTGGACAATCAAAGATCGTGTGTTCTGATCCTCGAGTATTTTTATGTGTCTCTCTCTCTCGCTCTTTCCTTCACTCCCACGTATTTCAGTCCCTTGCTGGACATGGTTCCCCCATTCTGTACCCGATATTACGGTCCTTCGCTGATCTTATCCAGCCTCCACCACTGGACCTTTCGCAAGTCGTACCTACATTATTTATAAATAAACATAAATATTACCTTTCAAAAAGCCTCTATTTTTATTGTTAATCGTGTCGCTGTATTCTGAGTCGATGTCAGCGCGCGAGTCGGCCCGATGAGCAGGTCCAGGAATTGGTCAGCTTGTGTTCCATTCTATAAGATCACAATCATCATCAATAACTATTAACACAAGGGCCGTATACTAGAACGAGACTCAAGAGTTGATCTTCACTTAAGTAGAGTGAAAAGGGATAGCGCTCTATACATAAACTGCACCATCTCATTCTAACTCAATTTTAGTTAGTATCAACGTTGAGTCTCGTACTAGAATACGGGCCAAAGTGTATGTTTGTGTATTGCTAAAGTGTATACATTTTGTGTTATGCACATGCATATCCCAGTGCCATAAGTGATATATATATGACCGACTGCAACGAGGGTTGATTGGATGTGCAAAAATAATAAATTGTTTCTTCATTTGTCTTTCTTCTTCGATCATCATCATCATCCTATTAAACAGGCCCTAGGGCACGAACCTACCCGTAAGGTATAGGCTTTTTATAGCCATCCAATCCCAGCGCGGATTGACCAACTTCACGCATAACCTTGGAAATTCTTCGCAAGCGTGCGCAGGTTTCTCACGATGTTCCTTCACGAAGAGCGTCGGTTAACGACATTTAATTTCGAAATCACATTGTTACGTGGTGGGTTTTGAACGTGCGTCCTCAAATCGGAAGCCAAATGTTCACACCAAAGACCCACCGCCCTAAATTCTCTCTTCAATCGCTTCTCACATGCCAATGTTATTCTATATATATCAAGGTATATACGCCACCCGTGCCTCAAAAACTAACCGCCAGAGAATACAGTTGTAGGCTCTTTGTTTGTATATGTACGCTCATTCGAAGTATGTGTGCTGTCGCTGCATTTGGATCACTTTTTTCAGTTGTTTTGTGAACATATCACGAATCTATACTTTTCACATCATTGCCTACAGCGAGTTAACTTACTTATATGAGTGGTTCCTGGGCGGAGGAGCTGGTCTTGCCGCGCCACATCGGGCAAGTTGTGCGGCACTTCGGCTGTTCCATTCGGAACGCGCGCTCGATCTCGCCCTTGGTTCCACACCTCCTTGAAAAATGGCGTGTAGAATGCCGCTGTGGAAGATAGAGGCTCGCCGTAGAGATAATTTAACCGAAATGATTTTAGTGTTCAGGCTGTTTGAAACGCTCGACGAATCGACATAGCAAGCAGCGCGAAGCGGTTACATGAACGTCATTTTAAACAATTATTTGCGTACTGAGCTCTGGAAGTGTAACATAATTTTTACATCTGTAATTTTACTAACGAGTAAATCATCATTTTACATCTGGAGTCTCATTCAAAGTCCTCAAGACTGTGCTATCAGACAGTATAAACGTATCAGGATGTTGACTGAATTCAAATAGGAATCTGTTCTATTTATTGGATATCTGTTTCCGGGTTAATTGGTAAACTGGTAGATATATTCCTCATTACAATAATACTGATATATTGAACAGAGTTCAGTGAAAGTGAACTCATTTTTCTGCTTACGTTCTATTACCACCATTGTAGTAACGAATGCTTATCATCATCTCGTGGGTAGATAGGGACCTACTATCGGATATATATGTATTTAAATATGCATGTTATTTTGTATTGCTTAATTGCACCTAAATGCCTCTTTGAAAGACCGGCCGTGAGAATCCGGTAAGATCCGGTATTCCGGTATTCCAAAAGCAGTCTGTGGGACTATGGTGCCCCTCAGACAATGGAACACCTACAGAATTGCCGGAAATGTCCATCTTCGTGTGGTTTCCGGGTCTCTGGATGGCAAATGAAAGTGCGATCAAGTGGTCCAATATTGGTCGCGTTATCATATTTAACTTGTGAATACACATCGACTCGATAAGAAGAAGATAATCTCTTTTAAACCTGTTTACTTTTTCTTAATCTAAGATTACCTGTAAGATACTTGTGCGATAATGCGCTGTTGGACTTCATGAATATTTATGAAATTCACTATAATTTTTTAGTTACAACTGAACTGCAGCTGTGCTCTAATTTAAACAATACACTTACATTTATTCTCCGCACTCGACGTATAAGTAGTGAAATGCGCGCCAAACGGTCAGCGGTCGCGTTCCCCTCAGTTATAAGCGTGACCGAGGTCCGTGCCGAAGAAGGCCGTAGCGGCCGAACCACCCCATCGGTCACTGCCACCATTTGGATCGGCAGATTCGGTATGTTCATTGAGAACGCACTGTTGGTTACAATGAAGTGTTGTAAGTATATTTTCTTGAATTAATATCGTCAGATACACATCGCCATCTAGCCCAAACCAATACTTAGTTTAGCGTGTAATATGTCCATATTACAGGCTAAGTAGAAAACGGATAATCATACAATGTATGTTTTATTGGAAATACAATATTCAGTCTGGTAAAAAAGTGCGTATTATGGTACGTGAACATGTACCCAGTGCCTTAAAAATCACCATCAGGCTTCTGAGCAATAAAAGCCAGAATGTTGTTCGAGGCTCCCCGCATCCTGCGCATTGTGGCGTGGAAATCATCCACATGCGCGTCGGCGAACATCCCCGATGCACTACAGAAGCGATGGTGGCACCATCATCATCATCATTACTGCCTAATATGTCCACTACTGAACGAAGGCCTCTCCTAATGATTTCCACGCGGACCGACCCTTAGCAGTTGACATCCATCTGCTCCCGCTACTTAACCAGGTCATCCGTCCATCCGGTTGAGGGTCGGCTACGATTCGTAACAACTATAAATTTCCATTGCAGTACTTGGGCCACCCTTAACTATTAAATAGTTAGCAACAAAGCTCAATCACTTATCTAGCATATGTCATAAGATATTAACCAAAATGTAATAGGTGACATAGTTTTGAAAAGTGCTTACGTAAGTAAATTAATAACTTACTTCAAAGTTGCTAAACTGGCTTTCCTCTTCGCTGAATAGATCAGAATGAACCCATGTATCAACTCCTCTCTGAATTGTGTTGCACCGTGAAAACTGGATATTATCACCTGTGACAAACAAAAAGGAATCTTTTAGTTCTCTTACGCGGCTAACAAACACGTCGACCGACCAATCCCATCATAGGAAGAAGACGCACCATCCATAATGTATGCCGATTGGTCAATAGCATTTCACACGCTTCTAAAATTCCTCTTCTGAGCAGGGCTCATATTACGACATTTTACAATCCAACTATTTTCGTATACCGGCACAACTTTTAACGTTAATGGTTTTTACAGTATTTTTAATGAAAATAAATTAATTCAATTGGTAATTATAGTAGAATGAATTGTCTAGTGGTCTTACCAATCTACTAAAAACAGACCTACGGTATGCAAAATTTTACTAATGTTCTGTTCATTCATAACGATCGTATTAGCGCATTTTGAAATTAGCAAAATTGAGCCTCAGGTTTATCATTGAACCTTATTAACTGTGTGCTATTTATTGTAAGGAATTCTCGTTTTTATGTTGCAGTGAATGTAAAAACTTACCTCAACCTTCCTTTTGGAATCACCAAGGAATGTTTCAATGACAATCGACCGATCGCCAGTCAGGAAGCACGCCTTATGGAGGAGCAGCGGACTCAGCACCCGCTCTGGCGAATAGGGGTCGTCGCAAAACATGCACACCATTATCCTGTCGGTATAAAAATACGTATAATTTAAAATATGCACGTAATTAGCATATATTAAATGTAGGTAAATATTAACCATGTAAATGTTAGAATGAAGTCAATATTAACAACGAAAAAGGTGATACATAATATTTTAATTAGTTGTATATATATACTCGCGTGCAAGTAAATCGACTCAAGCCTCAAGTACGCATAACAAGTGATATAACTAAAAAATGCCTTATTATACCTCTATATAATGTTTTACATAATTAAAGCCTAGTAATTGAGCTTTAAAATGGTGTAAGTTGCATGAAAATCGATTCAGTAGTTTAGTAAAAAAGGTTAATGCTAATGATAATGTAAAAAATGTTGAAAATTCATACAATTTCACAGTATGGGGTTATTGTGTTTAAATGAAACAAAATGTGCGTAAGATAAAAAAAAAATTCGTGTCAATATTTGGTATTCCTCCTCTAGCTCTGATCACTGCTCTCATGCGATTCTTCATCGACCTTATCAACTTTTTAATGGATGATTGTGGTATTCGACCCCACTCTTCTACCAACGCAGTCTTGAGCTCATTGATGTTTGTCGGAGCTGGATTCCTCGCTCTAACTTTCCTTTTGAGCTCGTCCCATATGTGCTCAATGGGATTTAAATCGGGGCTGAGCGCTGGCCAATGCATAGTGTGAATTCCAACTTCGTTCAGGAAATCACGTGTGGCCCGAGCAGTGTGACATCGGGCATTGTCATGCATCAAGATGAAATTTTCCCCAATAAAGCCTTGATAAGGGACAACTTGATCCAGTAGAACATTTTCAATGTAACGATCACTGGTCAGACCTCCTCCCCGGCCTCCCCCAGGAACGAAAACAAGGTCCGTTTTGCCTTCTAAGGAAATTCCAGCCCACATCATGCAAGATCCGCCACCATATGCAACGGTTTCCACAAAGCAGCACTGTGAAAACCGTTCACCGGGACGACGGTATACCCGACCTCTCCTGTCGCTGCCATGGAGACACATCCTCGTCTCATCTGTGAACAGGACTGACTGCCATTGCTCTATGCTCCAATCCAAATGTTCTCGAGCAAAGTGAAGGCGTGCTTGACGATGAGCTGTGGTCAACTTCGGGCCTGTAGCGGGTCTTTTCGGAGTAAGGTTAGCTTCTTTCAACCTTCTTCTAACTGTCCACTGACTGACAGTCACCCCGCGAACTTGACGTAGCTCCTGCTGCACATCTACGCCGGTAAGGTGTCGATTTCGGAGAGAGGTCGAGACCAAAAACCGGTCGTCACGCTCCGAGGTGCACCGGCGTCGGCTGGTATTAGGCCTCCGAGTGAAGGCACCAGTCTCTTGAAACCTTCTGTATACTCTCGAGACAGCGGACTGACTCATATTCAAACGACGAGCGACTTCTCGCTGGTTCAACCCTTCTTGCAACAGGGCAACGACTTGAGCGGCTTCTTCAGGTGTTGTATCCATAATTTTCTTCAAATGACGGCTTTAATTTGCAGAGATGTGTTCAGGTCAACGTCTAATGAGCGACTGATAAGAAAAAAACGATTACAGGGGGTTTTATAGGGGGTTGTGTCGCGCAAGTTGTGAATAGAGCGCAGAGCAGTTTACGGGAGGTTGCGTTCAGTTGCATTCTAAGTACAAGTGTTTATTTAAATTACTGATATTATGCTACCATTTGAAAGCCTAATTACTAGGCTTTAATTATGTAAAACATTATATAGAGGTAAAATAAGTCATTTTTTAGTTATATCACTTTTTATGCGCACTTGAGGCTTGAGTCGATTTACTTGCACGCGAGTGTAGATACCTTATTCTATATACTTTACAAAAACTCAATCTGTATGCTGTCCTTAAGATAGCGTTCTCATTTAACCCTGTAATGAGAACGCATTACGTTACAGGTTTGAACTGTATACCTAATAAATATTTGTAATAAGACCTGTGTAATTGGCTTAATATTATAATGTGTATAGTCTGCGGCAATTAGAGATGGGACAACCCTCACGCCGCATATCGACCGCGTTTATCGATTTCTATCTCACTCGCGTTGTTGTTTTTAAAAATGACTTCGGTAGCATCATCGTCACGTTTTATATTTTGGTACTAGCTATATCTAATGTACTTCATATAGATAACAAATGATTAAATATTACTTGTTTAGCAAGCAACAATGTCGATTTTAGTATGGGCACAAGTGCTTTAACCACAATAGCCTAAATTGAACAAACTTGAGTCAATTTTATTTTAGTTATAATAAACCTAATTTATGTTACTCGAAATGAAATGACGATATAAACTACCTTAGGTAAGGAATGTAAAAATGCCATCTCAACTTGTTGCGTACTATACTTACTTAACCCTTTGACCGCCAATGACGCCTTAAAGCGCCAGACACAATATATTTTCTATTGTGTCTGGATTCCCGGCGTTTAATGGGTTGACGTAAGCCCACATGATGGTAAGTCCTGACAGGATGAAATAAAAATATAGATGTGGCATTCCAACTCACCGTATATCAGAGTCGAAGCACACAATGAGGTCGCGGTACAGGTGCGCGTAGCTCGCCTTCTCTCTGTTCGCCCTGATCAACTCCTGGACTGCGTCTGCCGTTAGTGCCTCAGTGCCCAATTCGTTCACCGATGCTTCCATGTACGAGCAGTGGAGGCTACAAATAAGTTATCATCATCAACAGCCCATTAAACGTCCCCACTGAGAGGCACGAGTCTAAACAGCAAAGGGTGCACAGGCCTCAGTCGTTCACGCGAGCCCAGTGCGGATTGGCCGACTTCACGCATAACCTTTGAATCTCTTCGCAGGCGTGCGCAGGTTTCCTCACGATGTTTTCCTTCACCGTAAGAGCGTCGGATAGACGTACTTTATGTATTTCGAAAACCCATTGGTACGTGGCGGGATTTGAACCTGCGCCCTCCAGATCGCCGCTCCGCCGACGCTCCATAATAAGTACTAATGGTTTTATCTCCCGTTATCAAAACTGTCTACAACGCACATGGCACAGGCTTTCCCTCACAAAACCGTAAACCAACACCCGGCGCAATTTTCTCCTATTACAGTTATACTAAAGTTTAATAAAACACGGATTATACAATTTTTTACTTCTTTAAGTAGCAAAAGGATAACGTCAACTAAGTCATTTGTTATCATTAACAACCAAAGAGCGCGTGAAATTAAAGAAATGAAATTACTTACTTGTCAGCAAGATTCTGTCCCTCCTCTTGTAATCGAGCGAGCTCCTTTTTATCCATGCCTTCATCTTGCACAAACATAACCACTAAAGGTAATCCCTGTTAAAATTAAATAAATATATACAATATATTTAAAAAGTAAGGCATAAATATAATGTTTATTAAACTTGAATATAAAGAATGAGATCAAAAACTTTTTGGAGGAACCTATTTTTATTAAAATGACCCGCATATAAATAAATCTTTTCATTCAAAACTCACTTGAAAGGGCAACTTATCTTCCTGTTCCAAACTTGACAGTAAAGTCTTTTCGGCGCACCCTCGGATGTACTCAAACGACTCCTGGTCTTGGTATACGCAGAAATAGCCTGTAATAAATTATTATTCATATAAAATACTTGCCAATTATTAAGGCCCTACCGAAATCAAAATCACTTATGCAACTTCGACGAACATGATAGTGTAGGCAAAAGTCCTACATTAACTATATTAAAGCAGTACAATCTAGATTTCATCGTAAATTGGTAACACTAACGTAGTGATACCAAAACGAGGTTACGATTAAGTCTTAATATCAATTTCCATTGCACACGCCCACGTAGCAACCGCTTGTGCGCTACGACCTCATAATATTCATTGCTAGTGCTACGGCCACCTAGCAACCGCTACATGTGCTACGACACATACCGTCCCCGCTACGGACACACGTGTCCATTCGCCACGCCTGGGACTGCACTCGTACGCGCCGTACATTACAACCGGCATCCAGCCGCTACGAGTGCCACCTAACAAATGCTACAACTCCTAGAAGGCGCTACAAGTGCTACAACCACGTGCCAACGCTACCAGTGCTATGTCCACTTGGCAGCTTCTACTAGTGCTACGACTATAAAACTGCCGCTACATGTGCAACGTCACCTACAAGCCTCTAGTAGTGCTACGCCCACTTAGCTGTCACTACTTGCGCTACGATACGTAGCAGCATCTACCGGTGATACGCCCACCTCGCAGCCTTACTAGTTGCTATAAAACTTCCGCTACATGTGCTACGACCTGGCATCGTTTAGTAGTGCTACACCCACACACAGATTGTGCTATGAATCCGTAGCAGATACTATCAGTGCTACGACACATTAGTGCTGCTGTAGTTTCCGTACTATGTACTGCAGTTTATTCTGAGGCTGCACCTGATTGGCCACTAGATTGTAACAAATTATTTACCTTTTGTTTTTGTCTCTCTATTTTTTTTTTCCGTCCAATAATTATTTTGTAAATATTTGTGGCCAATAAAAATGTTTCTGTCTTTCTACACATACCGTTAGGCGCGAAGTCCCCCGCATGATGATCCGCGTAGTCTCCACTACGGACGCGTGTGTCCACTCGCCACGACTGCGACTGCACTCGTACTCGACGCTCCGCATCACAACCGGCTGCTAGCCGTAGACCAAACTCACTTGCTATGCCTTCCAGCTATTGCATAGAAATACATTTTATTTTATTATAAAACACATATTATAGACTACGAACAATATAGCAAGCTGTTCTTGGAGTTTCTCTCAAGGTTAAAAATATAAATGGGTTATTCGTGAGGTAACTAAAGGTAGGTAGGTAAACATAGATCTCCAGATCACTAAGTTCAAGTAGAATGAAAATGAAAAACTAAATAAAAGAGGCAGTGGGCTAGTTGTATTTCACGGAACTGATGACTGATACCCTTGAATGGTGGTTTAATTGGGAGGGGTCTTAGTTTACTTCTTTTCGTTGTCGTTGAAGTAAGTAACATTTTTAAGTACTTAAAAATATGTGATCTGATAAGAGGACATAATAGACAACTGGACGAGTCCTCTCACATGAGCGGTTAAGCCAATCATAGCCTCCCTCGCTGTTCCAGTGAGTGATCCCTCACTGTATGCTCCCTATAATATATAACCAGGTAGCCAGAGTCTCCAATGCTGTCTAGCAGGATATACTACACGTAGGAGCAGTAGGCTTGGATCTTCAAAAACAATGACTGTGGTCCATTTTTCTTCTGACGATATTACCTTTAAGGCAAAAAGTTAATAACAACTCACCCCAAGTATGATAACGTTGATCTGATTGGAGTCCGTAGTGAGAGCCCAAGGGGCGGCTGGTGGTCCCGCGAGACACTGGGACTCGCCAGTTGATGTAAGAGAACTGATGGAAAACAATGCAACATTAATACGTACTCTAGAACCTTTTAATGTGCTATATTTAAAACTAAACGACCCGCATTTTTAATACTCCAGAACTTTTTATTCTGTTATATTTGCGACCCTCATTGCGACAAGTCAGGAGCGCATTTTAATTGACATTATAGTTATCGTACTGTTTTTTGTATCGTACATTTTATAACATAATACTTATATATATATATATATAAATTTCGTGTCACGTGTTTGTCCGCGATGGACTCCTAAACTACGAAACCGATTTTAAATTTGATTTGCATTCCGTGTGCATTTTGATCCAACTTGAAAGATAGGATAGCTTACATCTCAATTTATAGTCACAATATTATTTTATTGCAAATTATTTGTCTATTTAAGAAAATTATTTGTCATTATTATAATTATCTGTTGACTAGGTTAAGTAAGTATTCAATAGATGGCGCTATGTTAAAAATACAAACGTCATATATGAGCGACTATTTAATAATAGCATAACCACCACGGTTGACTGGGTTAAGTAAGTATTCAATAGATGGCACTATGTTAAAAATACAAACGTTGAAATTATTCTGTTTTCGTTACCAGGAAAGTGGAGCAGAATAATTTTGATATCCCGAATTTAACGCGGGCGAAGCCGCGGGTAAAAGCTAGTAAGAGTATAAAGTATAAAAAAAACACTTTCTTGTATAATGTTTGCTACATTTTACAAGTCAAGATTTTCGTAAGTGAGTATTTTCCTATAATAATTAAAAGTTGTAGTACTTTGCAATTGGACATATTTTTTAACGTTTATTGTAATTACACCTACAAGCCCACAAAATTATGAAGCCTAACCTAAGCCTTTAATACGCCAGATTCCAACACCATATTAAATAAATTTTCTATTGGATATATCCATCAGGCAATCAAAGGGTTAAACTGTTTAATTATTCGAATGTTACAATAAAAAAAATTCTTACAAATAATTTTAACATATCTATGTGTCACAATGAATACAAAATTTTTTTTTTTTAACTGACTACTCTGTTGGCCGCAGATGGACTTACAGCTTCACCGGCAATTGGCGAGCGCAGATGGCTCTTAGCCTTAAACATTTACACAACGATCCTAAGTGTCCCAGAGTGGGACTCCAACCTCGGCTTAGGGCGTTGCAGGGTGGCTTGGTAGCCTAACATATACAAAACAGTAACTCACCCAACTCTCGTATTGAGTATGACCGCAGAGTAGCGTCAAGGCAGTTGGACCCGCCGGACAGTGCTCTCTCATGGGCAGTGGACGAAGCCAAATGCTGGAACAGCATCAGTTTTCTGTCTTGCTCCATGCGATCCAGCATCTTGTACCTGGTATTAATAAAGTGGACGTCATTCATATCAGAATACAAGGCTTTGGAATGTTGTTGGTTTTAAACTCTGTTTGAAGTTAATAAGATTCAAAATAATTTACATTTGTATGTTGAAAATCCGTTTTTATTAAACCTACTTTGAAGACTTATACAGTTATGTAAAATACTGGACAATGACAGTAATTAAATTTAATAAATAAAGAATACAACAGCGCTATATAGCGACACACGCATCATGTAGCCCCTAAAATGATACTAATTGATGAATTTCATAAACTTATACACATTGCGCATCGGTGCTCATTGGTTTCGACTGTTGTCTTCCGATCTGGAGGGTGGCAGGTTGAAATCCGCCACGTACCAGCGTTTTTGAATTTGCTAAATCATAGTACGTTAATCCGACGCTCTTACGGGTAAAGGAAAACATAGATAGGAAACCTGCACACGCTGCGTAGAAATCCAAAGGTTATGCGTTTAGTCAGCCAATCCGACTGGGCCCGAATGCGACAACTAAGGCTCGTGCCCTAAGTAGGAAATAGTTAGCTGATGATAAGACATTGAAGAATAAGAAGTGTTTCTTTTAGTGGCAGAACACAATTATAAGCTTACACTTAAATCAAAAGACAACAAGAAAATGTATAACATAGCATGAGTCAGACCTTATGGATGAAATTTGCATGTACTTGTACAAAATCATTATTTTCCACATTATGGTCTTGTAAATGCAATACATACCTAGAATCGTCCTGAAGTACGTCCGTTATCTCCTGATATCCTCTGTGTGATCGTGCCCGTGGCGATATGCTCTTGAAGTGGTAGACATCCGCGTGCTCCAATAAGAGCTCCTGTTAAAATACGATTTAATAAATCAATCGCACGTGATTTTACGAAACGATCGCATTAGTAACATTAACAACGCATAGCACGTTTTTAAATAAAAATATTATCATTATGAATACTACCGTTCGAAAATATATTTTTTATTTACCGCACTTTAATCGGAAAATGGGTGTATCAATGTGTACGATCACTAAAGTTAAGATAGTACTGACTGTAATAAGTATGCTAGTCAGCTAAAAAGTATGTTATATCATATTTACTATTAAGAGTAAGTCATTCTCAATGACTATTCTTTATTACTACGTGTTCTAAATTGAAATCTTGTAATAGTTTTAAATCATTCAAAAAACCCTTGCAAGTTTCTTGTCCGTCTTCTCATGCAATGTTTTCCGAACCAGTGTTAGCTTCATTTAAAATTCTAATATGCCTTTTACATGCCTTAATTGAATAAATTATTTTTAATTTGAATATTTTTCTAATGTAATACCAAATTTACCTGAAATTATGCTTCGTCTTCTCTGTATCTGTCGCTGTGCTGATCGTAGACCCGCTGCTGCTGGTCCTCTGTCAGTGCTCGCATAACATTCCGACCATCAATAGCACGCGCACTTCGGACAACTGCTTGCCGGGAGTACCATAGCCGTCTCCTCTAGTAGACGCTTGAACTGTTGACACCACCTAGGCAGATTATAATATTTAAGCACAGATGGGACAAAAAAAAGCGACTTTGTTTTATACTATGTTGATTTTATAAACTATCCATATGATTATTTATGTTCGGTA
>PQWD01010717.1:0-20115 GCA_019425675.1 Leucinodes orbonalis
TCTGCCGTATCATTAAAAAGCAGCGATACACCATCTGTAAGCTTGTTCTTTTGTTTCCAACGAATAGTTTATTCGTAGAATGCATTCGACATTGTTGAATAAAACCGAAACTGCATTTTAAAAAAATGATCTTGATTAATCATTGTATAAAACGGTATCCATTAATTTATAACCGTTGTCGTAAATGAGAAATATTAATGATAATTATTAAACTACTTATGCGTGGAATCGCTTATGGGGACCGGTTAACGAGGATAAAGTGCGGTTTACACGTTACTACATATCCGTGAACTAGAATACAATTTATTATAAGTGTGTATTATATAAAGAAGGTATTTTAAGAATACTTTTGTGATAGCTTTACTTGTAGTATTGTTTAAAATTTCGATGCCCATATTTTTATGTACTTCATCATCAGCTCATTAAACGTCCCCACCGAGAGAGCACGAGCCTACCCGAATAGGGTGATTAGGCCATAGTTGTCCACGCGGCCCAGTGCGGTTGGACGACTTCACACACAACCTTTGAAGCTCTTCGCAGGCGTGCATAAGGTTTCCTCACGATGTTTTCCTTCACTGTAAGAGCGTCGGATACGTACATATATTTCGAAAATTCGCAACACATTGGTACGTGTCGGGATTGAACCTCAGTCTCCCGGTAAGAAGGCAACAGTCCGCACCATTGAGCCACCGACAATTAATCCATTTTATATACTGTCTTCAGCAAATAATGGTTATTCAATGGTTATGATTATAGGGCTTAAATGTGTTTTATTTTGTTTTATTGTTTTAATATTTATGTCACATAGAATACCAGAAAGCAAGAAAGAAAGAAAAAATCTTTATTCAAATAAATCTGTTACAGATACTTTTGAATCGTCAATTGTTATTATTATCATATTTTTTGTGACTCTACCACCGGTTCGGAATAAGTAGGATCTTCGAGAAGAGCCGGCAAGAAACTCGAGTTACTCTTTTAATCTTTTTATGTCAGTGGTTACAGTTGTGTCATTTACCTACAAATAGCTTTACATAATTATTACAAAGATTTGTAACTGGAACACTAAGTCAAACACACATCTTTATCCGATAAATATTCTTCTATTGTATAGTAACCTTTTTTCATGAGGGTTTTTTTATCTTTAATTTAAACTGGTGAAAAGTACCATTTTTTTGTTGACATTATAACTATGTTTGTATTTATTTATTCGTTGAATTTCTGTTTTGCAATATTACACAATCTTGCACGTTCAAGTTCATACTTTTTGTTTATAAGGTTGCCTGAAACAAAGCGCTCTAAACGACCGCTCAAATATTTTATTTTTCAATTACTGTATTATATCTTTTTGTGTGCTTAATTTATTTGCCTATTTAATGTATAGGGTTCCAAAAATATTTCTTAGTCGAATAGTGTGAATCCCATTAAAATTATAAAAAGTGTCATCTGTGACTGCAAGGTACTTTTTGCTCATTAACTCTTGTAATCTATGAACGATTAAAAATAAAGGTGAAATTTGTATATTTTATTTTTTTTACTCGCTACCAACCACTGTATACCTACGTTGGGCAAAGATTTGCCCAACTATGCTGCAGGTATGACTTAGTCAGGAATTGAACTCTAGCAAAAAAAATCTTACTTTCAAAACCAATTTTCATATTCTGCAGACATAAACATCTTTTTAAAGAGAAATACCTCATATTACTTCATATTACTAATAGTAAGAATTCATCATCTTCATCAAATTAAAAGCGCCAAACGCACGAGCCTACCTAAAAGGGTGTTTAGGCCTTAGTGCCCAGTCCAGGTGTGCCCAGTGTGGATTGACCGACGCACTTCTTCGAAGCGTTCGAAGGTATGGTATGGTAGGATGTGAAGAAAATCACTCACTCACTCACACAAAGAGCATCGGACACAGTGCATTCGGTAAGAAAATTCGAAAATATTATTAGTACATGGCGGAATTTGAACCTGCATTCTCCAGATCGAAAGGCAACAGTTGACACAAATGAGCCACCGACGCTCTGAATTGTTACGGTACAATTGTACGCTTTATAAATAGACCCTTATAAATATGCAACAGTAATCCACACAAACAAGAAGCAATGTCAGGAGATATGTGCCAACGTGAAGAAAAGCCACGCAATCAATCATCGAGGTAAAAACCGTCGCGTATTATGACAATATAAATATTACAATGTGAATTGCAAACGTTTATGCTCTGACAAATACTGGGGGATGAAAGAAATAATAAGATACAAAACATATAAAAGATAAAAAAACAGAATAGCTACCGTTTGATTAATTTGCATCATCAGCTCATTAAACGTCCCCACCGAGGGCACGAGCCTACCCGTATAGGGTGATTAGGCCTTAGTCGTCCACGCGGGCCCAGTGCGGATTGGACGACTTCACACACGACTTCGAATCTCTTCGCAGGCGTGCATGAAGGTTTCCTCACGATGTTTTCCTTCACCGTAAGAGCGTCGGATAACGTAATTTATTTTCGAAATTCGAAAATACATTGGTACGTGTCGGATTTGAACCTCAGCCCTCCCGGTAGGAAGGCGACAGTCCACACCACTGAGCCACCGACGCTCTAATTTATTATTTTTAATTGTTTGAAAAGAGCATCGGTGGATCAAAGGTGTGGACTGTGGGGTGAGGGCTGAGGTTCAAATGTGTTTTCGAATTCTCGAAATATATGTACGTTACCGACGCTCTTACGGTGAAGGAAAACATCGTGGGGAAACCTACGCACGCTTGCGAAAAAATTCAAAAGTTTGTGCGTGAAGTCGTCCAACCCGCACTGGGCCTGCGTGGACGACTATGACCTAAACACCCTATACGTATGATGACTGTTGAGTTAAAACCCTTAACATCATCATAAAATGACACGATAGGTCATAATGTATGACAGGTCACGATAGATCAGAAATAATTAATTTCATTAATTTTAAGAAGCCTTACTTCAGACGACATAGTTTTTTGTAATGTAACATTTTCTAGAAAAGCTTTGTTCTGTTTTCAATCCCATATCTCCCAAATACCATATCTCATCACCTAAATCAATATAAAAAATGTAGATAATGTAATTATATAACAAAAACTAAAACAACTAATAAAAATTACGGCAACAATTTACTATAAAAACGAAATATATTAAGAGAAATCCATTTGTGCATCCAAATCACCCAATTTATATGCCACTACATCAGGATCACCCAATGCACTTAGCAGTAAGCAATAGTATAGGATTAAAGTGCAATAAATGGAAACAGCTTATTTAATAAGCAAAAATCACCAGTAAACGTACAATGATTATCAACCTTATACTAATTAAAATAAAAGCTATCAAGCAAATTTCGTGACCCGCATAAAAGCTCTCCCCGAAAAACTATAAAAGATTGTGGACATATTTAACGATATAATTCAGTGGGAACATGCGTTAAATGTATGGTTATTTTGACGACTGTGGTAAAAAAGTTAGGGTATTAAGTTCTGGAGTGGAGACCGCTTCTTGGCAAGCGTAGTGTAGGACGCCCTCCGGCCCGATGGACCGATGACTTGAAAGGTCGCTGGTGGAGGCTGGATGAGTAATCATCATCAGCTCATTAAACGTCTCCACCGAGGGGCACGAGCATACCCGTATAGGGTGATTAGGCCTTAGTCATCCACGCGGGCCCAGTGCGGATTGGACGACTTCACACACAACCTTCGAATCTATTCGCAGGCGTGCATGATGAGTAATATCTGACGCAAAATAGGGGAGACATGTCCAACAGTGAGCTGCGATTGGTGGAGGAGAGTGCGTATTGCTGTCCAACTCAAATATTCTTATTTTCTGGATTAATTAAAAACAATAATGGCTCAATGGTGGGGACCGTTTGCCTTCCGATCTAGAGGATTCAAATCACGCCTTGTACCAAGGTCTTTACAAATTTTCTAAATTATATGCACGTTTATCCAACGCTCCCGTAAGCCGAGTTTCAAGTCCCACTCTGGGACGCTCTTAGGCTCGTTGTGTACATTTTAAGGCTGAAGCCATCTGGCCACGCCAATTTTCCGGTGAAGCTGTAAAGTAGTCAGAAAAAAGTTAAAAAAAACTCTTACGGCGAAAGAAAACATCGTGAGGAAGCCTGCGCACGCAAGCGAAGAGATTCAAAGGTAGTCCGTGAAGTCGGTCAATCGTACTGGGCCATCGTGGACGACTAAAGCCTAATCACCCTTTGCTCGTGCCCCTCGATGAGGAAGTATTTAAGCTGATTATGATGAATAAATAACATAATCACTCATTACAAGATAACGTTTTTATTTATCGTTGATGTTTCTTTGATGACCCTGTGAAATGAAAATAATGAATGGTTAAGACGTTGGCTACTACACCAAGGATTCCGGGTTCGATACCCGTGTACTATACTGGTTGTGTGCATCTATGTGTAATTTGTATTTATTTACAAAAAGTCATTAAGTACCAATGCTAAATACTTTTCGGAATTAAATTAAGACTTCATAGCGCTGTGTTAATGTCTCTGGATTTTTACATTAAATTTAATGTCGCATGCAAGAAAGGGAATTTAATTAAATCCCTGTTTGTCTGTCAGTGTTCAACATTTGCCAGCATCGAATGTCTGGTTTTAAAACGTCAATACCACACACCGCGCCTCAAAACCATCTGGGAATGACATCCCTTCATTTTAAAAATATCAGTTCCCAACTGTCCTCGTGATTCTTGGTATAAAATGATCACCGCAACACCATGTACTATATGTACTGTATTCATTACATATATTATATTGACGACCCATTGGGTGTAATGGTTGAGACATCCGCTACTACACCAAGGGTTTTGGGTTTGATACCCGGATTGTACAAACATTTGTGTGCATAAACATATCTGTTTGTGTTGGTCAGGATATTTTCTGTATGTTTGTCAGTTGTAGGTTTCTCAGTTGGTTAGTACCCGTAATAAACTTCTCGCTTAAATTAGGCGTTTTCAATAGTAGATGATGTTGTGTGAATGTCAGTGGATGTTCATTTATTTAGTAATATTTATATTTCAATTTTTTTATCTAAGCGTACCGACAGCAGCAAAACCGACCGTGCGCCTATTCAGCCGGGCTCACTGAAAACCAGCGTCGAGATCCGCTCGTAGCAGGCCCTGGCTTATGCTGAGCGAGTCCATTTTGTCTAGACGCCTTAGCACAAATATTTTAGTTATATCGGAGAGCATCGAAAAATTTCATTACAACTGCGTATGTTTAAACTTTGTGTTGTTATTTGTCACATGTAATGTATGCGATAAATTAAAAAAATAAATAACGGTGTGTGACCACGAGACCACCGAGGCACTAAAAATAGGTAGGTTAAAAGGAAGCTAATTGAAAAGAAACCTATATTGTATAATGTATGTGTGTGTGTATTCATTTGCGTGTTCTTGTGCGTGTGCATGTATGCGTGCGCGTGCGTTAGCGTGTGCGTTTGCGTGTGTGTGTCTGATGTGAAAGAGAGAATATGTGCGCGCGTGTGTGTGTGTGCGTGTGTGTGTGATGCCTACGTGTGTAAGAAATAGGCTCGAATTACTTAAAATATTTTTTACGCAACATTTCCCATACTTTATGGACTTCAAAAGACGCGACTGGTTATATAAAATTGTAACCAGTCATCGTAAGCAATAAATTGGGGAATTCTCGAAACTTTGTGTTATAGTCATTGTTGGCAGTTATATCGAGTTTGCGTGTCGGCCGCACTGCGGTTAACCGATGCGGGTCTGCCTGCAGTTGACGGACGGACGTACATTATACGTATATATAGTTTGTATAAAGACAGACAAGGCCGGCTTGGATACTATTGTGGATTGAAATTGTCTCCACTAGCATTCACACAATAAATAAATATATATCCATTGGCATTCACTTTTCGTCATCTGACTAGGTGGTAAACTCGGTACTGAGTCGTCTAGGAACGTAATACTGCAGTGCCAGATATCGTCCCGTGAAAGAGGAGGGTTTTTCACTTCTGTGTTACAGGAGGACAACACTGTATAGCTAACAAAATTCATCATTATCAGCTCACTAAACGTCCCCAGTGAGGGGCACGAGCTACCCGTAAGGGTGTTTAGGACTTAGTCGTCACGCAGCTAGTGCGGATTGGTCGACTTCACGCACAACCTTTGAATCTTTATGCAGGCGTGCGCAGGTTTACAACGATGTTTTAGTAAAAATACGGGTATAATTTTTAAAATTCTAAGATATTAGTTCATGTCGGGATTATAACGGCGCATAATATTTTGAGGAAAAAAATCTGAGGCATTAGCTTTGCCTCCATTTGTAAAGCGAACTATTTGTATCACATGAAGGGGTGACATCGATACATCCCGCTGCTTCTTTATGTCGACATGATTGCCCAAAATGGCGGCGAGTGGGATCGCAGCGGGCCTTTTCATTGTAAAGCAAACGATAATGGCAATGTTTGGAGGCCACGTTGCGCTTTGTGGAGCGAGTAGAAATGGAAGTGACTTTTGGATAGGTTTGGTGCATAAATAAATATCCACTTACATTAACCGTAACTTAAGCGTGAAACTTGTATTATGGGTATTAAACAACAAACATACTTTTTACTTATTTTGTAAATACATACATATTACATATCAAACACCCAAACAAAAAAATGATCAAACACACACATGTTTATAATGCCCGGGGATTGAGCCCGGAACTCTTGGTGTAGAAGCCGTTTCAACCATTTCCAATAGTTCATCAAAACAGAAGTGACTTTTGAATAGTAGTAGATGCACTACGGTTATCATGGTAGTCATTGATTAAGTGTTCATGAGATTTTTACGGTGAAGGAAAACATCGTGAGGAAACCTGCGCACGCCTGTCAAGAGATTAAAGGCTATGCGTGAAGTCGTCCAAACCGCACTAGGCCCGCGTGGACGACTAAGGCCTATAACACCCTATAGGGTAGGCTCGTGCCCCTCGGTGAGGACGTTTAATGAGCTGATGATGAAGTTTTTTTATCTTATAGTTATCAGGACAGTCAGTTCCCTCATGTGATGGTAAGTGACACTTCTGACCATGAAAAACTAGCATAGAAAAAGTAATTAATCATCATCATCAGCTCATTAAACGTCCCCACCGAGGGGCACGAGCCTACCCGTATAGGTGATTAGGCCTTAGTCGTCCACGCGGGCCCAGTGCGGGTTGGACGACTTCACACACAACTTTGAATCTCCTCGCAGGCGTGCGCGCAGGTTCCTCACGATGTTTTTCCTTCACGTAAGAGCGTCGGATAACGTACATAATATTTTTTCGAAAATTCGAAAATACATTGGTACGTGTCGGGGATTTGAACCTCAGCCCTCCGGTAGGAAGGCGACAGTCCACACCACTGTGCCACAAGTAATTAATGTTTGCTGTCAATACCGTCCTGCGCCCGTCACCCGAGACGATAACTATCTACTATCCCCATACACAAAATTACATAACTCTCCTATATCACTAAGAATATCTGTCACTGCGATGGTCTCTACATAGACAACTGTTACTAGTAAGGTTGAAGTAAAATGTATCATAGAATAAACTCGTAATTTATCACACATGCAGGTTGATTGATGGCCAAACTCCGAATATACAATTAGACTGGACAAGCCGCCAAGTTTATAGGCAGACCCAGTGTCGCAATTTCTTTTCGGTTCTTACCTGTGAAAAGTTATTATATTTCTTGGTAAATTTACTGATTCATTGCGATGATGGCATGTTACAATTGCACAGGGTGGCATTTTGGGAAAAACGGTAATTTCTTCTAATATTCGTGCGTCTTGACTCGTCTCACAGAGTGTAAACTGGCTGCCAGTGTATGCTCGTTGAGCTTACATTTGTCGCACTTAAAATCGCGGCTTGCCCCATCTCCTGTATTGGGAAATCTGTGGCCAAAACAAACAATCAAAGATCATCCAATAATACCCTATTTAAATAAATCCACGTACACATTATCAACAGTAAATCAAGTGCATAGATAAAAATTGGCCTATCGCGAGTCGGAATCGCCCGTAGAGGGTTCCGCAGTAGCAAATAACATAAAATAAAGTAATTTTTATTTACTTAGGCACAGTTTTAATAAAAACAATAGTGGTTCACCGTTTTTGACGTATAAAAAAAACTACTCACCAGAAATCGTTCAAAATAAATTTCATTGTTAGATTTTATGGTAATATATATCATTTTTTTTGATTTTAACCCCATATTTTAGAAATTAGAGTGGGGGGGACACAATTTTTTCAACTTTGGAGGCGTCTCTCGCGCAATCTATTCAATTTATAAAAAGAATGATATTAGGAACCTCGATATCATTGTTTAAGTTCAAACATTGATACCCCACACGGGGGTTCAATAAAAATTTTTTTTTAGGTTCAGTTCAATTTTTGGGAACCCAAATTTTTTTTTTAAGTTTCTTATTAAAACTAATAGCGGTTCACAGAATACATATACGTACAAAGTTTGAATAGTGTAGTGCTTATATTTCGGACGGACGGACAGACAGAAAGACAGACAGACTTGACGAATCTATAAGGGTTCCGTTTTTTGCCATTTGGCTACGGAACCCTAAAAACGACATATGGTATTTGAACACTTCCATTAAATAAACATTTGTGGCTCAATTGGATTCCCCAAAGTACTATTCTGGCGGAGATAAAGGAACTCTGACATAATTTACTGGGGAAATGACTAAATAAACATAGATATGACGATAAGCGCTTTGTTTGCTGCCTTTATGAATCGGACTTGAATACGTTTGAGGTGTTAGATAAGAACCATATCATAGGTAATATTATTATTATAAAAGCATTATATCAATTATTTTTTATGTTAGAAGTGGGACGGTCAGGACGCTCACCTGGTGGTAAGTGATACGCCTAACCAAGACAGAGCGGCATTGAAGGAGATCAACAACTGACAGTTATTATCCTCCATCAATGCCGCACTGCGCCCGTCACCCGAGACAACAGATTTAGGTCTCTTATACCCGGTAATTGCCTAACTACAGTGCCCTCAACCCGAAACACAAAAGTGCACAGACTCTTGTAATCCTGTTTCACGGGGCGATATCTGGCACTACGGTGGTACCTTCATAGACGACTCAGTATCGAGTTAACCACCTAAGTTTACTTGTTATACTTAAGATTTTTTGTTTTTAAAAGACGATAATTAAATTTGGTACCGATAAAACACATTAATAATTAACCTAGGTTCTATGATTTGAGTTTGACATACGTAGATATACCAATGATGTAAAAAGTATGGATTCGTGATATGCTCACAAAACAATCGAAAAAAGTGTTCCGAATGCAGCGACAGCACACATACATATATTTCGAATTTCGAACACATTTACCTAAACAAAAGAGTACAAACTGTACTCTCTGCGGCGGTTCGTTTTTAAGGCACGGATGGCGTATCTACATTTATATATACAGAATATCATTGGATATACCAATAATATTTAATAATAAATTACATGTTTATAAATTGAATTAACCCCTTTACCGTTACAAGTACTAGGTACATCTTCAAGTCATGGCATACAAACACGACATGGCGTAGAGGATGAATTAATATTCAATGAACAACAACATGGCCCGACGGCCGTGTTATGTTATATATACTGACATCCGTAGAACAAATGTGACCGACATAGCTCACAGGATTAGCAAGTTAGAATGGCAGTGGGCATGGCACGTAGTTATCATATTGCAATTAAAATTTTAGCAATGGAGGCTCAATGGTGGACTGTTGCTTTCTGATCTAGAAAGTGTAAGTTCAAATTGCACCACATTCTAATGTTTTTCGAAATTATTACTTTTATTAATTATTTCCGTATATACTAAGATCTTAAGGTGTAGGAAAATTTCGTTAGGAAACCTGCGCACGCCTACGAAAAAGTGAAGTGGTTGTGCGTTAAATCGACCGTTTCATACTGGGCCCGCGTGGATGATTAAAGCCTACACTTTTTACGGGAAGGCTCGTGCCCATCGGTGGGTACATAAAATGAGCTAACAACGATGAACTCAAAAAAATACATTTTTTAACTGGTGAATGAACCCTATTCAACCTATCGCAGTCTACTGCTGGACATAGGTCTCCCATTTTGCGCCAGATATCCCGGTCCTCCACTTTTCTCATCCAGCCTCCACCAGCGACCTTTCGCAAGTCGTCGGTCCATCGGGCCGGAGGGCGTCCTACGCTACGCTTGCCGAGACGCGGTCTCCACTCCAGAACTCGTCTGCTCCAACGGCCATCGGTTCTGCGACAAACGTGACCAGCTCCTGACTTCAACTTGCTGATCCGGGGCTATCGTAACTTAAGTTCTCGTACGGATTAAATCATTTCTGATCTTATCCCTAAGAGAGACCCGAGCATAGCTCGCTCCATTGCGCGTTGAATTCCAGTTTACCTTTTAAAAAAGCCGGGAAACCGGAAAAGCCAAAACCCTAAAAATAACAAGACCAACATTCAATGGCGCGAAACGAGCATTCACTACTGCACCAGTTATGAAACTGCAGAATAGCGAGAATTCCTTGGACTAACTAAATTATTCGGTCTTGCAGCTTTAAAAATTATTACAGCGCGAATTGCGCAAGCTTAAATTATTCCTTGGGAGCTTACGCGACGGCGAAATGACGTCTTGCGGAGGCAGGTTGAAAATATTAGTTGAAAATTTCCAACGGTATTACTAGGGTTTGTATTGCACAGTCGTATATGTTATTTCGAGGAACACCTCTGAAGCAGCGTGGGAATCTGCATGAAATTTTATATCAAAATTAAAAGCCTTGAGCAGCTAAAGTTTGTACTCGTATTTAAATGTTTAGAATTTGTAAGTGAAATGTTAGCAGTATTTTAGGAATTCCTGAATTTTAGTGTAGGTGCTATGCGTTATTCATCATCATCATCATCAGCTCATTAGACGTCCCACCGAGGGCACGAGCCTACCCGTATAGGGTGAGTAGGCCTTAGTCATCCACGCGGGCCCAGTGCGTGTTGGACGACTTCACACACAACCTTCGAATCTCTTCGCAGGCGTGCATGAAGGTTTCCTCACGATGTTTTCCTTCACCGTAAGAGCGTCGGATAACGTACATATATTTTGAAAATTCGAAAATACATTGGTACGTGTCGGGATTTGAACCTCAGCCCTCCCGGTAGGAAGGCGACAGTCCACACCACTAGCCACCACGCTCTATGCGTTATTACTTCTATTTAATTAAGTTTTTATTTTGCTGTCATTGTCTTACTAAGGGCAATGTCAGTCTCAGATACTACATATTATAGATCATGTAATTTTTTGAAAATGTTTCTTGATGGAATTATTTTTGTGTACAACAAAACAATTGCACATTGCATTACTAGTAGCTCTTGATACTAAATAAATGAATTTTCATTATGAAAAGAAAACTTTGCAGAAATGCAATAAATGCTGACAGAATAATAAATATATTATATTTCATGGTTACACGAGGCTTTACAATCAGTCGGGCATTCATCCTTCATAAATCATCCCGAAAACAAAGTAGCATCTACAAAAATTCTTAACCTATCATACTTTGCAAAGTAATTGCAGATACATTCTAATGTGCATTTCTACTCCGATGTATAAACATTAGTAAAAACTGAATTAGTCATTTGATTACGTGCCGGGTATTCATTACTAGTTTGAAATTCGGAATATTTTCTTATTTACAGGTTTCTTTTTTCTATGAAGGATTTCTCTCTCACCACAAGTTGGAAAATACCAGTACCACGTTAATATCTATTACAGTTACGCCATGTATTCGACACTAAAATAATAATAATTGGGTTTTACCATCGGTAACACCGCAGATGCAGAGCTCTCTCCCGCGTAATGAGTGGTAACCGCAAACGTTATTGCGTTTCAAATCCACCAACCACTGACGGAATGTAAAGTTTCATACAATGACACGGTTTCACCGTGTGCATGTTGCAGGTTTTGAGGGTTTGAGGCAAGGTTGACTTTAATAACTTGGATTCATTATTAAATCAAAAGGTAAATTTTAACAAAAGTCTTCTTTATTGTAATAGAACTAGACCGACAAACCGTCATGAATGTGCTGGCAGAATACTAAAACCTCGACTATAACAGTAGGCAATAGTTAGTAGAAGAAAGAAGAAATAAAATAATTTATTGACCGTACAAATTACATACCAAAAGCAGCAGGTAACATAAACATAGAAGAACAATTTTCAACTATACAATTACAAACACACAAAACGATAAGGAAAAGACAAAATGATACGGTCAAAAGGTAGATAAAGTAATAAAAAATTTAAAAAACCCCCGACACAAGAACTTATGTAATTTTCCTTTAAAAAGTAAAAAATAATAAAAGAATCTTAATGTTAAAGTACCTAAGAATCTATTAATAATTCTAAAAAAACGTTAAACTAACAATTTAAATACTTTAAATTGTTAGTTTAAAGTATTTAAATTGGAATAATTAGGAGCGGTCCCCCAACGCGACGTTTTTTTTAGAATTATTAATAGATTCTTAGGTACTTTAACATTAAGTTTCTTTTATAATTTTTGTACTTTTTAAAGGAAAATTACTTAAGTTCTTGTGCCGGGGGTTTTTTAAATTTTTAATTTAATATTTATTTCATACTTTTTATAGGTAGGTTAAGTATATTTGCAGTCATTCGGTTACTCTCCCCACTTTCACTCCTCACAACTTTTAAACGGCTCAACCGATTTTCATCAAACATGTCTAAGAACACTCGCACATAAGTCACCTTTAATACAAAAAAAAACTAAATTGAAATCACTGCATGCATTCGGAGTTATGATGCCACAGACAGATATACACACAGACAGACAGACAGACACGTCAAACTTATAACACCCCTATTTTTGCGTCCCGGGTTAAAAAGTGGATTTCGGGTTCTATTTATCATTCCAAGTCGTCATTGCAGTATTACGGCGAAGACGTTTTCTTTGTTAAGGTGTAAAACAAAAGTAAAGTGACAGGACACCGTGACGTAATATCATTTCGTCACAGATCAGAATGTTTTCTAGGATTCCAGGATCATTGAAAGCCTCTAGTAGCAGAAGTCCGGCTGTTAGTTCGGTTGACCGGACTACTGCAACTTTTTCGTTGCTGGTTTGAACTGAGCACCGGACTTTTGCTACTTATTTAGTAGTAACAGTTCGGTTAATAAAGTTAAGTTAAAGTTCTGTTTAGTTATATGTATTTTCCAGTCGTCACCCCTTATTTAACTTAAAATAAAAGACTATAGTTTTACATTGGAGCACTGATGGAATCGACCGTCAGTAGCTTATGGGTGTGAACACTCTTGCCTTCGGTCTGGAGAGTGCACTGAGCCACCAACGCTCTTAAATTAATATGACTATAAAGCGCTTTATGGCTTGTTGAGAAAGAAGTACCGCAAACTATGCTGTAATAGCCTTATAACAAACATTATTTTTTTTGTTTTTAGTGCGTCAATGACTCATCGGTATGGTCTGTTGCCTTTCGATCTGGAAAGTGCTGGTTCAACCCCGTCACGTACGAATGTCTTTTGATTTTCAAAATGATATGTATCTTAGTTTATCTGGCGCTCAGACGGTGAGGAAAACATCGTGAGGGACCTGCACACTTCACGAGCAAGGGAGAACAGCAAGGTACGTTAATGTTTAAATACTGACAAGTGTCATTACATACACTTTTCTCGGAAAAAGACCGTCTGCTCCCACTCTTATAGAATTAATAACAATATTATAAAAGCTGTGGATGTGGTTCGTGATCTTGGAGTTTATATCGATAGCACACTTCGCTTTAACGTACATGTCGATAAAATTGTTACTAAAAGTTTTAAACTACTTGGTTTCATTATACGTAACTGCTGTGCATTAAACAACCTACTAGTAAAATAGCAGTATTCAACTCCTTGATTCGCTCTGGTCTAGAGTATTGTAGTGTAGTTTGGACCCCATACTATGAAATCCATAGCCTTTGGAGTCTGTACAGAAACGGTTTCTTTGGCACGTGTCCTTCCAGAGTAATGGCCAAAAGGCTTCCTACATACAAATCGCGGCTGGATTTCTTTAACTTCGGAGTTTAGAGAGTCGTAGATCGTATCAGATAACCTATTTTTGTACAACATTATCAATGGGCGCATTGATTGTGCTAGTCTGCTTCAACAAATAAATTATAATGTCCCTTTTAAACGCGCTCGTAATTGTAGATACCTCGCTTATAAACCTAAAAATTTTAGGACTAACTTGGGTCACTTTCAACCATTATAGGATTCAGAAACAATTCGGTCAATTATCACGCTCGCATAGCCATAAACTCGATTTGTCATATTCACAGCGCAAGTTTAAGTCTACTTTGCTGGACTAGCTGCCAGTAACGAGTAGAATAATGTAAATGTATACGTATATTTTAAATTAAACGATTTAGGCGTTCTGTCTGTCGACTCATTATTCAGTTGTGCATGCCGTGGCAGCCTTTAACTGAGGCAACACTACAATCATGTATTATAGATATAAGTTTATAATTGTATGGTGTTTGTTTTGTTGGCTGTCCTAAATAAATAAATAAATAAAACCGTGGTTGTTATTTCTTTGTCTCAGATAAAACTTTCTTAATCTTAATAAAATTTAAATAACATCTCTTAGCTTCTGAGTCTTTAAAATTAAGTTCGTTGATGTCTCTGCCGTAGTTTGAAGTTCAATTACGAAACGCACTTAATTATAAAGTTTCTTAAGTAATTATGAAGTCATTATATTTTTTATTCATTACCATGGATTTGTATATAAAAATTATAAAAAAAAATTCACAATGGATTTTAAATTAAACTGATGATATGCATAAATAAAAAAGGCTTTTAAAGAAGTATACTTCAAGGATAACAAAATATTGTTGTTTTTATATGTCACAATGTGGATTCCATTTCAGAATGAAAAACTAATATACTTAGATTAATAATTGATGAATCAAAAGTAATTCATAAATATATATATGAATAAGGACAGATACTTTGAGTTTCAGATAGCTAAATATTTAACATGCAAAAATTTATAAAATTCAAAACTGTTATGAAATTCATAAAACAGAAGTATACCCGAACAGCTTCCTACAAATTAACATGATGTCAAGTTGCAAGTCGATTTATTACGAACCAGTTTCTAAGAATCATAATATACCAACAAGCGACCGATCGGTCTCTTTGTTACCGAGAGCCTGTATAAATCGATTTTATAAGCCAAACTTTTTTTACTTAAGTGTATTTAGTAATAATTTCCGTATACCTATTAATAGCTTAGACATAACTTGTACTTCAAATGTAATTCAAATAAATGCTGTTTCAACAAAGGGCTGTTGGTAAAACTACCGGAAACACTAACAAAGATATTCTTTGAATTTGGAATTGCATAGATAAAAGTGCCCTGAAGTGAAACGATAAAGGCTGATGATGATGGTAATGATATACACGCAAGGTTTATGAAGAAACATCCACTAATTATGCTAATTTTGGAATGTGCTAATATGATCGTAGATCCCATATCGGATGTGAACTGGGAACTAGCTAGGAACAAGGAATCGGCCCGCATCGAAATCATTTGTGAGGCCTTCTTTCGCAGTGTATTTTAGGCTGTTATAATGATAATGATGATAAATATGATCGTTATGGTGTTTCAATTGCAAAATTTAAAGAAAAAAAGAAAGAAATTAGTCATTTCTTCTGTCTTTGTGGAGAAATGTCAATTAAATTAGTAGAATTGAGGTCCTGAAATGATGATAAAATAAATATCCACTGACATTCACACAGCGCTATCTAGCCCCAAACTGAGCATTAGCCTATAATATGAATACTGAACAACGAATAAACATACTTGAATACTGTTTACTATTGTAAATATTATTAAACAAATTATACGTAGAAAACACTCAGACCAATACAAACAGACAAGTGTACTGCCCGGGGATCGAACTCGGAATCCTTGATGTAATAGCCAACATCTCAACCATTACACCAAATGATCAACGCTAAAGCTTTCAAATGTTTGTTACACGATGTTATAGCCGACTTCTGAACCGTGGCACTAAAAAAGCTAGTTTCTTAGTGAAACAGGCGACTCAAGGTAATAGGCGCTTTTGGTCCGAGCAACGGTCCGTCATTACGGACCACGGGAGCCAATCGTGTGGCGACTCAATCACCTGCATTAAATGCAAATGCATTTACGGTAAACTATGTAAAGTGCACGGTGACGACAAATCGGCGCTCAATTTCGGCGAGTTTTTATTGGCAAGTTAGTTTGCTTTGGTTTTATTGCCATAAGTTTGCTTTTAGGCATAAGTTTATTATTAGTCAGAAATAAAACACGTGTTTTCCAAAGGACCGGGCCACTATAAAGCCCATAAATCTTAAGGATGTCAGAAACGTAATAATTATCATAATCATGTTTCCGAAATCCTTAATTATTTATATATCCACTGACATTTACACAGTACCCCATTTAAAGCGAGGAGCTTGTAGTTACAGGACTCAACAACTCATAGACATACTTACGTATAATATATTTTTTAAATACATGCACATTATACATGAAAACACTCATACCATTACAAACAGACATGTTCATGCAAACAAATGTTTGTAATGCCTGGAAATCGAGCCCGGAACCCTTGGGATAGTAACCGCGACTCGACCATTGATTTATTTATTTAATACATTCTTACAAATCAACAGATGTCATCCATCCCATTCGCTTATAAAAGTAGTTATTGTCCCAATCATAATATTTATAACCAATAGAATAAATAAAATGTCAAGATATAAATTGCCATTACACCATATAGGTCGTCATTAAAAGACTATATCCTTACACGTAACCATATTCTTTGCTTTCTCTTGTCGAGTTTTCATTGAACTTGCAACGCTTTTAATCCCCGACATGCAATTATGAACTAATCCCTTAAAACTCTTTTAAATTAAAAATAATAATAAATAAATATCTACTGACAATCACACAGCGCCATCTAGCCCAAGTTAAGCGTAAAGCTGTATTATGGGTACTAAACAACGGATAAACATACATGTATACATTTTTTTTTGTAAATACACATATATATTATACATAGAAAACACCCAGACCATTACAAACAGACATGTTCATGCACACAAATGTTTGTACTGCCCGGGAATCGAACCGGAACCCTTAGTGTGCGGCCGACCTCTCAACCGCAACACCAAATGGGTCGTCAAAAAACGACCGAGAGATAACAATTCATACGGGTAATAGAACATACGAGAATAATCGAGAATTATATTTGCACAACGCAAGACAGACGGCATCAAAGATCCCCTTGGTTAACGTCACAAATTGGTTTTTTAATTACTACGCAGTTCTTTTACATTCGGGGCTAATCCGCTGCCCCTGGCATAACCCTTATTCTATTGTGTCCTTTATTAAAATGCTCGGCATTTGTGTAAGTCTCGACCCTCATACGTCAAAGGAAGCTTTATTATGAATTTTGAATTTCTAAAGTCACTGTGTTAGGTTCTGTCTAGGATGAGGGGTGGTGGTTAGATGACGAAAGTAGAGGGTTAAGATATAAGGCGCGAAAGGTGGGATCTTTGCACTAAAAAAGAGACTTAGACTTAGGAGGTTGAAGGGATACAAAGACAGAGCGATGCGATCTGGCGTCCTTAAAAAAAGAGCGTACACACATCAAAGGCCGGTAACGCATTTCTGGGACTTGAGGTCTTGCAAATGTTCATGGGCGGCGGTGTCACTTACCATCAGGTGAACCGTATGCTCGTTTGCCTCCTGTTCAATAAAAAAAGACCTCCTAAGGTTACATACGTTGTGTTGGTACCTGATTAATATCCTTTTCTCCTGCCTTGCTGTTTATTCATTATTTGCAACTAGACATAAGTCCATTCACTGCCCTCATACAGCCTTTAACAGCGATTTATCCTAAGTCCTTTATCGTTAGTCTGTCTCCCGCTTACGCTCGCTTACCTACTTCCTATAACATTAAAAATCTACCAAACTGGCAATCCTTTTAAGTAAATCAAATACAAGAGTGCCTTACAGTGATACACTTACCACACTTCGACAATGACAGGCGTTTGTTGCTAAACAATTCAATATACACCGTTGAGCATAATCGCGTCAGACTAAAGCCGGCTGTACACTGTCAGCTAAGTGAAAACATAGCTAAGCTCAAATGAGAAATAAATACGTCCACTGAAAAATAAGCCTGAAACAATATTAGTGGCGGCCATTTTGTGCTAGAACTTCAAGTTCAAAAGTGATAAAGAATAGGTTATGATGAGAATTCAGATAATTATTACAATCGTCATTTTAGATAAAATATATCTCAAAGAAAAATGAAAGCAAAAAGAAAAAGAAAGACAACCGCGGAAACCTGGGATATCTGGCGCACAATGGGGGAGATATATGTCCAGCAGTGAACTACGGTTACAGACAGAGATATCTTATCAGGCACCTGAGGGGGTGAAGCAAGGCAGTAAGGCACACTTAACTTAGCTCACGTAGAAACAGAAGGGATACACAATTAGTTAGACTTAGCTGGGCTATTTAACGTAGCTTGGCTTGCAGAGTTTACCTTGGACGCACATGTATGAAAAACTGTGCAAGCTTAACTAAACTACAAAATTTGTATAGTTCGCAGTGGAAGACCAGCTTAGGCGTCCCCTTATCAAATAAATTCCACGCGTTTATCCGCGAAAGGAATTGTTAAAAATTCACAACGAAAACAAGCCTTTTGTAGGGTTTTAATAATAAATTTGCCGTTGGGAATTCTAGGAGTTGGAATGTTTTTATGAATTGTGTTTACATATTAATTCAATGTTAAACACGACATCTAACCAATGGGCTTTTTAAAATTGACCTTGGAAGTTACGATTCTCGCGTCGTACCAAAGTGAGTTTTGCTAGTTGCTTACGTCTCAACAGGCCGCCTTTCGAAAAATCATTTTTGTTTTTTCTACATCATGAACATATAACGTAGCATTGTTGGTACAAACACGGCTACGGCCCAAAACTTCCCATAACCATGCTGTGCGGGACAGCATAGCGAGAGGACATTTGGGGTATTGTCCACTACATAGGCCAGTGCGGATTGATGCGTGTTTACTATTATCATATTAAGATAGCAGCCGGGACAACACTATACCGTGTCAAAGCACAGAGAGATCCGATATAACCGGATAACTGGATAGGTAACCAAATACAGTTACCTAATTGCGATAGTTGATTTGTTCGATCAACAATCCATAGTTGGAATCCAGCACTTGTTGAACAGCCAAGCGAAATGCAAAAAGTGCCTGCAACGATCCTGAGAAAAATCCACTGACTTTGTTCTCGCTCACACAAATCTTTTCCACCGAACTTCGAATCTGTCTTCCATCCGGGTCTTCCATCAATTACTACCAGTCAGCTTACATCTTCACACGGCTGTTGGAGCTTGTACAATTGCGTTACGTATCGCCCATCTGATCTAGGGGCGATGGTTAGATAACGTCTACGTTTATGGGCACACGGTGTTGGGACATTGGCTTATAGAGCTGGTGCAATCGCGTGGAACGATAGCTTTTTAGGTATAATTCATCATTAATTTTGGACTCGAAAACAATTTGGAAAGATTGGAAAATTATTGATTGACATATATACGTAACAGTATATAGGCAGTGTGAATTGTAAAGATTATTAAAATATAATAGTTTTTTAGAAAAGTGCTTTCGAATGATTAGAGAAAACAAATAATTAAATCTCTTTTTAATTTAAGGAATTCGAGTCTCGGTAAAATAATCGTTGAATCATTCTAGCTTCTTTTTTCAACCACATCCACTGCTGGATATAGGACTCTCCTATTCTGCGCCAGATTTCTCAATCCTCCGCTTTTCATAACCAGCCTTCACCAGCGTCCTTTCGCAAGTCGTTAGTCCTGCGGGCTGGAGGGCATCTCAAAACTCATCTTCTTCAATAGCCATCTATCTACCTTATCAAACCTAAATTAGACATTGACAAAAGGTCTTAAAATGGTAGTTAATTAATACAAGTTCATCTG
>PQWD01010718.1:0-33842 GCA_019425675.1 Leucinodes orbonalis
CAAGTGCTTATTTTTAGCTATATCTGCATGATTTGAAAGAGACTGGAACACTTGGCTTTAGTATTTTTTTACCCTACCAGGGTTCATTTATAGTAGAAGTACTATTTAAATAATAATGGAATATGTAATTCTTTGATACATTTTTATAATCTAGTAACCTACTATAATTGATAATTTTTATTCAATATGATAGTACTATTTCCGCATACTTCTGAACGAATACTGGGTATTAAAATCCGTAAATGTCAAACTTCATTTGTCGGTGCAAAAATCCCTTTGGAAAATTATTGGACCTTTCCAAAGTATTGGGAGCGAGCTGATTTCAGATGCATTACAAGATCGCTTGATCAAACAGTCCTATTTCAAATTGGAGATGGGGCCTTGCTGGCTTGATGAATAATGATGACTTCACCTTTCTCTTTATTATGCAGGATAACTTTCATTAGAATTGAAGCGTTGAGTTATAAAATTGAGATTTTAATGGAAGCAAGATAATTGATTGCCTAACGAGATAATGCTGGTTTTAAGAAAGAAAGAAAGAAAGAAAGAAAAAACATTTATTTCACCACAAAATTGTACAATGACATAACAAGGACAATACAATAAAACAATTAAAAAGAGAAATAAAAAAGTAAGAACATATAACATGAATTAAAATTTTGTGGGTGAAAAGGGCCCTGTCTCAGCTCATGCTGCCGTGTCTGTGCGGTTATATAATATTAAACAGAAGTGGACAGACACGGTAGCGCTGTTATTCTGCCAGAGCCCAAGTGACTATGGATCTTGATTTTACATTTCAAAGGTGTCTGTCAGTATTTAATATATATAAATAAAATATAAGCCATATAAATAATAATAATTAGTATATACACCTTAAATAAATAGAAGAAAATAAATAAACTGTTTTAACTGTAATTGATATAGTCTTTTGATTGAAAGGCAATCTGGATATGCTCGCAAAATAATGAATAAATATCCAGAGACATTCACACAGCGTTCTTTAGCTCCAATTTAAGCAACTTGTACAATGGGTACTAAACAACTGATAAACATACTTATATACGTTTTTTGTAAATGCATCTGCATTAATATTATTAAGAAAAACGATCTCTTATAAGATTATTAACATTATTTCAGCATTGGAAAGGTTCATTCACCCTGAGTAACCTATGTATGGGCTATAGGTATTTTCAGTGGCGTGCACAGAGATTATGAGAAGGGTATGCAAAGTGAGTGACACTAACCGCAAAAACAATAAATAATTGAAATTTTTGTCAAATTAAGTGCTATTGATGACTGTAGAGGAAAATGGGCGAATAAGTGGGAATCATTTAATATGTTGGCGATTTTCCGGGTTGTCTGGAAGCATAGGGTATGCACTGCTTATTTGCATATATGAAGTTCACGCCACAGGGTACTTTATTTAAAAAAAAGTTTGAATACCCGTGCGAAACTGAGGCAGCAGCCCCATTTCAGGCGATCTTTTATTTAAGTTACCAACTAAAATAAAATATTTATATGCATATTCTTGGATTTATTCCGAATGCATATTCTTGGATTAATTAAAGTTTGAAAATAAGTAATAGTAATAACAGTAACAATGTGAACAGGTGTCAAGAAAATCAGAAGTTTAATTTAAGTAATTTTCCAAAACACATGTTTGTCAGAGTACGAGTGTTTGTTACGACCAAAACCAAGATTTTCTCGTTAAAACTTTAATAAAGGATCATAAACAAAATGTATACCTCTAGATGTAGAATGGCGCAATAAAATGGTGCTAAGCAATGACATTCTGTATATATAAAGGTAGATACGCCACCCGTGCCTCAAAAACGAACCGCCGAAGAGTTTGGACTTTTTTGTTTAGGTAAATGTGTTCGAAATATGTGTATGTGTGCTGTCGCTGCATTCGGAATACTTTTTTCGATTGTTTTGTGAGCATATCACGAATCCATACTTTTTTTACATCAATGGTGCTACATAACACATGCGTCTTTTGCGGGGACTTGGCTGAAGCTTTGGCTTCACTTGACTGAAGTATACTTGTGCCGCTTTAAAGTCATAGCCTGGAAGCACTATTGGTACTTATCGACATATCGATCTTGCGACTACTGCTAGATTTATTACATACGTGGGTATAAGATTATATTCCACGGGGAACAGCTAGTTGAAAATAAAATAATTGAGTACCTATTTATTTTGTATAATAAATTCATACAAACAAGGGAAGGGGCTATTTCATTTATTACATTTATTAATTTATATTATCACTGACCTCCATTTAAGATAACGGTGATTCCAGACATTTTTCACAACAATTTCATTCTCCCACTATTGCTTCACACCTGTCCGAAAGTAATTTATGCGACGGCTAAGTTCACAGAATCGATACTAGTCGGCAGTGGGTCACAATTAGTACCAACTTAATTCGTGTTTACTGGTTCGTTGAAATCAAGCGCCACAGTAATTGCTACATCTGTAATTCTAATTTAGACATTTGTTTGTTCTGACCATTTGTTTTGATTAAGAATTCTCAGTATATATCGCAGAAATCTGTATCCTCCTTGGTTTAACCTTAATACTGTATTAAATGTAGATTGATTGACTGCGTTTTAAAACCATAACTTTCCTGATTCTAATCTACAAAGCAAGTTCCTGATTCTAAAATCAGTTAGCCAGTTCTAGCCTATGCTTCTGGAACAACAATCTACAGCGAGGTGAAGTCGCTATGAGAATGCAATGTGATCTTGACGGTGATAACAATTTTAAGGGACCAAATTATCCAGCAGTCATCATGCGAATAACGTGCACCCTTTCGCTCATTTTAACCTAAGGACGTACGCTCTCATGTCTTTTCACAATTTACCACCCTTTAATTGGAGTCCCTATGTCATCGCTTTAATTAATTAAAATCCGAGCTGCATTTACGGAGGTGACGTAGCGCAGCTCATTAGCGAATGATTTAGTAGCTTCACCGGTTTTCTTATTTTGTTTGTTAAATGTTCGACCGTCTTGGTTCAGAATGGAAATAATTGTTAGCAGCCTACTATCCGCTATTGTGAACTTAAGTATAGTTTTGTTACTTGAAATACAATTCTTGTGTTGATAAATGATGACTAGCAAACTGACAGCACGCATTAGAAGTTGCAATGGCAGGTTAAAATGGAAAGCCTGTGAAACTAATGAAAAATCCAGGTAGAGAACAATGCAGTGAACTATGAATGGCTCACAGCAAAAAGTTAAGCCTGGTATAAAAGTATTTATAAGTTTTTGTATGCCGATGCCAGATACATTTATCAACTTTCCATCTGGTTGGGAATTGGAAATAGTGAAGTAATATTTTTTGTGATTACTTAATAGCAAAAAATCATTGCACATTATATTTAATAAAAAACTTTTCATGAAGACAATATAGACAAGTAACATTTGAAATATTACAATTGGGGCATAGGTAGTTTTCTCAATTTCACGGAAAAACTGAACCTGGGTGCAGCAATTAGTGCGAAAGCCTTGGGAGAGGTGCACCCATGCAGCACGCAGTTAGGCTCACCACACACTGGTCATGTGTGAATACTATTGCATTTTTTATCTAATAGAAGTCAAATGAGTCATCGGACATGAACGAAGATCAAAGATATTTCCTGTGACCTTACATTTTGAAAGGGCAGGAAACGCATTGTTATGATATATGATTTTGTAAATATTTTACGAGTATCAACGCCGGTGAAATTTTTTTGTGGTAACTTCCGAAGAAGGGCTTATCGTTTTTTTCGCTAAATGGTGGTGACACAGGGCATCTCCAATATCAAAGTAAAGCGTTTTCAGCCCATCTAAAATATAAGTTATCAGGAAATATCTTGACTCTGTCAAGTGCTGAAGATGGGGCTTGGCGAGCGTCGGTGGCTGACTGTTGCCCGATCTGAAAGGTTGCAGGTTCAAATCCCGCCACGTACCAGTGTTTTTTCGAATATTCGCAATGATACGTACGTTTATCCGACGCTCCGAGAAAACCTGTGCACGCCTGCGAAGAGATTCAAAGGTTGTTTGTGAAGTCGGGTAATCCGCACTGTAGGGGTAGGGGTAGGTTTACGGGTAGGCTCGTGCTCTCGGTGGGACTTGAGAGCTGATAATGATAATGTAAATGATCTTTCATTAAATTAAATAGAAACGGGAGAAGACATGACTTTAAATGTGACATATAACAATTTACAATTGACAGAATCAGAGGAGACTATATTTTTAGGTTTAAGACTAGATAATTACTGCTCATGGAAATCCCATATTGACCATGTTTGTGGCAAAATCAATCGCTTTAGGTACGCTCTTTGGAGACTGACAACCTTAAACAATATGCGAACTGCTTTGAAAGCATACCATGGCTACGTAGCTTCTAATTTGAGGTACGGGATTCTATTGTGGGGCAATTCAGTAGCGATTCAAAGATCATTTATCGCGCAAAAACAGTGCATCCGTGCAATAAAAAATGTACCTCCCTTAACTAGTTGCAAACCATTATTTAAAGAATTGAAGCTCCTAACACTTCCTTCAATGTACATCTACGAAGCGTGTGTTTTGCTAGACAGAATCTTGATTTATTTACTAAGAAAAAATATGATGTAACTTTAAAACTAGATATCCAAACAAATTAGTATTACCACACATAAAGACGGATATTTGTAGAAGAAATTGTTATTCGATGGTGGCCAGATTATATAACAACCTACCATCTGAAATTTGTAAATTGCCTACTTCTCATTTTAAAAAAAAATATTTCAGTTATTGGTCAACAAATGTTACTATTCTGTTTCAGAATATTTAAGTGATAAATTTTGACATGTACTTTATTTGCACCCTAAAAAATAATTGTTTATTCTGCCTATTATGAAACTCATTTCAGTATATTTTGATTATAATAATTTACTGTGACAATTATTTAATCCTAATTATTTATTAAATTTTAAATGTTAATTAATCACATGACATGACTCTCTCCTTATAATAGTTGTAAATGATATACGATTACATTGTTATAGTTAAGTATGTAAATTTTGTAAGCCAGAAATGGTAAATGTGCTGTACTTATATATGTATATTTAAAATTGTCATATAAAATTACCATAAAATTACCACATTTGAACAAATAAATGATTTGATTTGATTGATTTGATTATAAAATATCAAGTTATTGTTTTAGAGTTATTTGAAAAATTACAGTTCTGTTTTAGATTTATGATGGTTCTAAAATATGAGAAGGGAGGTATTAATTTTTTTATAAATTCCAGCATATTTTGTAGAGATAGAAGGTTGTAAAGATGAGGCTTGTAATGTCGGTTCTAGTATCAAAGTATTTGCCAACAACATTGCGAAATATAGTAAAGCGCTTGCAGATTTAGTACAATTTATAATAAAACTCGCGAGGCCGATGAACTGATATTTACGTTAGATGGTTCAGTCGCTAGTCTATAAAGTAAAAAGATTACGGGGGAATATTCGATGTTGCCAAATGCAAAACTATCAAACCTTGAGCGTAAAAACTAGTTTAGATCGTTTTGAAATAACTGTTCATAAACTCAATCTAAAAAGTGCTTTGAGAAATAAGAAATCTTTAAGAGATACGTTTGAAAAGTTAAAAAGAAGTATTTTTTCAATCGATACGAATCTGATACCGGTCTGGATGGTTCTTATCAACCGAGACTAAAATCTGGCAAGAAACTCGTGTAGTTACTTGTTTAATAAATAACATATGTATTTTAATATACCAAAGCAGGAGGTTTGTGCTCACAAGGTTTAAGAGTATGTTTTTGATTATGGTAGAACACATAGTTTCTTGTAAGCCGAATTATTTGTAAGCTGAAAAATGGCTGATAAATACCCTCTAAAATTCACACAGCACCACTTAGTGGCATATTAAACGGGGGGCTTGTAGTTAGGGTACAAATTATTGATAAACATACTTATATACAGTTTTTTTCTTTAATACGTACATATTATACATAGAAACACTCAGACCATTACAAACATGTTCATGCACACAAATGTAGGGACCCGGAACCCTTGGTGTATTAGCCGACGTCTCAACTTCTATGGAATTTTTCCTACTGAATACCTATTTAACATTTAAACGTAGCTGATGAAACTTTGAGAGTGATAAATAATGATTACATTAATTACCGCGGCTAACAGTAATTAGAATCTGCGGTCTGCTTTTCACGATAAGGATAATCACTTAAACCTTTTCATTTTACATCGAGCTAAATATTAAACGTTTTTATACCAGAGATTTAAATTTATTACTAAGAGAAGATACGCTACGTGTGGGATTGACTTTGGTCCCGAAATTTTGTTACCGGTTCCCTTCATGTATATTTTGGTTTTGGAATATCTTAGAAAGGAGGGTAGGCGTAAACGTGGTGGCCAGATCCTTAGATACAATTACGTTTAGAAACGCCATATGAAGAGATGCAACATCGAGCTCTCGGAGTGGGAAGATCTGGCAGTGAAGCGCCCTGAATGCCGTCGACTTGTTCAGGGGCAGTATTGCGTTTTTGAAGATCGTAAAGCTTATAGCTAAACGCAACGAATTAAAAGCCCGAACACCCGTGGCCATTCAATATAATTATGGCAATGGTAAGCTCACGTGTGCACAATGTGCTCGTGAGTTTACTGCAAAGATCGGCTACATTCAACATCTTCAAGCGCATGTGCGCCGTACTGTCTAGGAGTTGAAGTGGTCGCCCCAAACATAAGTTAGGCTACCAAGCCCCCCCCGCAACGCCCTAATCCGAGGTTCGAGTCCCGTTCGGGGACGCCCTTAGGCTCGTTGTGTAAATTTTAAGGCTCAGAGCCATCTGCGCTCGCCAATTGCCCGGTGAAGCTGTAAAGGCCATCTGCGGCTAACTCCAGTAGTCAGTTCGAAAAAAAAAGTTGCTGAATGGTCGGATCATTATTGATTAATCTTAGAAACCATCAAGCTATATCTCACGAAGCAAATCCTATTACCTGGTCCCACGTGCAGATAATTTCCTTAATATGTTAATCCTGTAGTACGTTGTTAGCGTTGTTGCTCAGTAATTACGCTTCAATACATCCATTGTAACGGCGAGGCATAAATTATTGAAATAGTGTTACTGTTAGGTACTGGCGTTATAATATCGATTGTCACACTCAAGTAGAGCATCTCGAATGAAAAATATGAATAAATATGTCAACGGAAAACAAGAACCGCAAATTGATTAATTTATAGAAATTTGATAAACTTTCGTAGGATTCTACACCAGAAATAATTGTGTAATTAAGCTTAAATTTTAGTTTATTGATTGAACCCGGTACCCTTGGTGTAGCTAATGTTTCAACAATCACACCATATGGATCGTCAAAATGTATATATAATTATATATTTATGGTATAGGAAGCAAGTGTAGACAATTTCGCATGAATCAGACGGAATTAGAACGCCAGCTCTCAAGATGATGAGAATGAAATTGTAGCTTGTGACGGGTCGTAGATGAAATTGGTTACATTTATGATTTTAATGTTAACATGTGTTTTCGAATTTTCAAAATCATATGTACGTTATCCGACGTTTTACGGTGAAGAAAACATCGTGAGGAAACCTGCGCACTCCTGCGAAGAGATTCAAAGGTTGTGCGTGAAGCTGGCCAATCAGCAATGGACGACAAAGACCTATACACCCTATACGGGTAGGCTCGTGCCCCTCGGTGTGGACGTGTAATGAGCTGATGATGATGGTTTTAAAACTCATGCCACCATTCCTTATCCATCGACGCGCTTTTAGATTCGAACCCTTTAAGATGTCGATATTTCTTCAATGAGAAGGCTAGGATTAATCAATAATTCTTAAAAATATTGTGTGTTTATGTTATTCGTGGTTAGCTCAATCAATGGTCAGTCATTTTTATGTTCTCTTAATATGGCTGAGTGTCCAGTTGTGACCCATAACTGGCCATCTCAATGTTCTGAAATCATCCTTTCTGCTCTTTATCATCATCAAGGTACAAGCCTATCTTAACCCTTTTACCGCCAGAGACGCCTTTAAGCCTCTCTCTCTCTTTCAACCTATCGCAGTCCACTGCTGGACATAGGTCTCCCCCATTTTGCGCCAGATATCCCGGTCCTCCGCTTTTCGCCTTTAAGCGTCGCAAACAAAATATTTCATAAAGTTTTCCATTGTGTCTGGATTCCTACCGGTTAACGGGTTAAAACATAGCTACCAGAGTCATATGTTTCTGATACTTTTCAGTGTGTGGTACTTCTTTTTGTTTGGTTCCTTTTCTTTTTTTGAGTAAAGTTCTCGTTGTTGGCCAGAAATAGCTTTTACAGCTTCGCCTGGAAAGTGGTGAGCACAGGCTCTAGACTTTACAAAAGTTCTTGCATCTAGCCTAAAAACTGCCATGAGTGGAACTCCCTACCTGTGGCTCTTCCTTTGAATTATAACCTGGGCCTTTTCAAGGCAAGTCTGAACTTTTAATCCATTTTCAGGTTGAATATTTCTTTCATGCTATTAGTGGTCGGGGAAGTCAGTTCGCTCACCTGGTGGTGAGTGATATGCCTGACCATGACAGATGCAGGTTTAAAGAAAATTAATAATAGCAGGTTGTCTTTAATTAACTTCAATATTGACCTGCGCTTGTCTCCCGTGACAATAGGTGTTAGGTCTCTCAAGCCCGTTAATTTTACTGGCTACAGTGCCCTCATCCCTAAACACAGAAGTGCAAAACACTAGTTTCACAGGACTATATCTGGCACTGTGGTGGTACCTACTTAGAGGACTGAAAAGAGTGACTACCGAGTTCCTTGCTGGATTCTTCTCAGTAGAAAAATACCGTCCAAGCCAGTGGTAGCTTCAGTTGACAATCATAAGTATTCTGTAAGGACCTGAACTGAATAAAGACTTTGGTTTTGACTCAGTACCGAGTCTACCATCTAGTCAACGTAGATGTTGTTGGTCCGTTGCAGTGTACCTCGCGCCTAAGGTCGCGGCACATCGCATTGAGAGCTCGTCCTGGCAGTCTGCCAAGAGCTTCGGTCGATGCCGGGTGGGGGCGACAACTATGTGCCGACCTTATTTTTGTACCTATACTTTTCAACTTTCACTACGTCTTGTTATTTATTAACGACGAACTTGATAATACGTGTGGTGTAGTGGTTGAGTCGGCTACTACAATATGAGAACCAGGTTCGAGCCCCGTGCAGTATACATATTTTTGTATGTGAAAATGTATCTTTGTATTGCTCTGGTAGTTTCTATGAATCCGTATGAATTTATTAGAAAAAGTATATGATCGCCGGGAAAACACAATAGAAAATCTATTGTTTTTTATGCCTTAATGCGTCATTCAAAGTCTAAGTCAAAATACATTTATTCAATTTAGGCTTGCTTGAATAATACCTATGAACGTCAAACACAAAAATAAATACATATACAAACAGTTCAGTTATTTAAGTAAAACAAAAATTAATTATGAAATTTTAAAAAACAATTCAATGGTTTTGGCCTGCTAAAAAGAAGCACCCATGAAATCTTAACAGTAAGCCTTTTTTAAATTTTACAATATCTAAAGTAGCTGAGCAGTTTAAGTTATTTGTCCGACTAGTTTTTTCGCGTTGTGCGAAATTAGTTTTCATTGAGATTATAAATATGCGGATATTAACTTGAAGCACACCTATAATAATGCGAAATGTTTACAGCGAGTTAAAATGTGTTATCCAATTATAAAAACGATGCCAAACACCCAATTCACCCGGTTCGACTAATTACCGCCAATTTGTGCTGAATACGTTTTAATTAATTTCCCAGAGTTGTTTCTGGAGCTGTTGAAATTTATCGCGAGATGTTACCGCTATGTCGCTTAGACATTTTGTCACTATGCAGAGTTTAATAACTATCCCTACAAAGTATAAAACCAAGTTGCTTTTTCTGTCGCTATGTCCCTATGTGCGATCAAATCTTTAAAACTACGAAACTATACAGAGTGATTCAAGAGAAAGGTTTATCTGTATAATAACATCCATTAAATAGTGTAGAATTACTGTTATTTTGAGGTTTCTGATGTGATGTCGATTACAATTTAATTTTTTCCGCTTCTACATTGCATACCCAGGCTGAACCATACAAGATCTATCAAAATGATATACTGAGTATTGTATACATTAAAAAGGTCTAAAGAAAACTCCGCGGTAGTATATATTTATCTCTTATGAAAATCCCACAATTTTCTTTGTCATTTACTTTTTACGACACTTAATGGCTTATTTTCGAAGCGATTTTAACCAATACAGACAAATTATTATATTTTCATTTTACTTATCTAATTAAATACCTGAAAGATATTTTTGATTCAATATAGATACATGGCCCTTTACAGAATACGATTTAGATGAATATTTTCGAAGATATTACATATTAAAAAATTGCGGTACGTAGCGTTTGCGGCGGTACCGACCGACCGGGGTGGCGAGAGCGTGCCTATTACGAATATCATTATTGCACCCGTGCGAAGCAGGGGCGGGTCACTAGTAATATATATATATTCTTGTATCCTATGCTTCACTGTGCCGGATCGGCAGAATAGACAACTACTAATATTATAAACCTTTTACCCACCCATGTGTAATGGTCGAGACGTTGGGTGCTACAACAAGAGTACCGGGTTCGATCCCCAGGCATTACAAACGTTTGTGTGCATCAACGTGTATGTTTGTAATGGTCTGGGCGTAACTATGTATAACATGCATATATTTATTATGTTTACCAGTAGTTTACTTCAAGCTCCTCGCTTGATATAGGGCTAGACGGTGCTGTGTGAATCTCAGTCGATATTTATTTATTTTAAAACGTCTCCTGAAGGTGTTTCAACAGACTGACTGCGGGAACTGACGCCTTAACGTGCCCCAAAATGGACACAATGATCTTTATTTTTGCACAATTAGATGATTAAACCTGCAATGTCGTTAGTCAATTTAGAAAATGGATTATCGGAAGATTCCACGTGGGACTCGAACATACCGGGTCACGGTGAACTAAATGCAACGTTTTGACGGAGGTAGTCAACATATACTTATTTAAGAATTAAGAGTGTTTATAGCTTCCTGTTATTTAAGGTGACAGACATGAGTATATGCGCAGGAAACACTGACCTACTCTTTGCGAGGAGCACTTTCGTTACATAACTCATGGACTTAACTGGACTTGTTTTATGACGCATTGTTTTTGGTAGCTAAATCTGAAAGGTAATTTATTGAGAGCATAATCGACGCGTTCATTGCATGAAATAAAAATATCATGTGTGCACTACTTGACATTAACAATTTTTTGCTTCAACAAATTTCATCATCTGTTTAATTAAATGCTGTACATCATCAGCTCCTGAAATGCCCCCACCGAGGGGCACGAGCCTACCCGTACGCGAGTGCATAGGCCGTAGTCGTCCACGCGGGCCCAGTGCGGATTGACTTCACGCATAACCTTCGAATTTGTTCGCAGGTGTGCGCAGGTTTCCTCACAATGTTTTCCTTCACCGTAAGAGCGTCGGTGGCTCAATGGTGTGGACTGTCGCCCTCCTACCGGGAGGGCTGAGGTTCAAATCCCGCCACGTACTAATATGTTTTCGAATTTTCGAAAAATATATGTACGTTATCCGGTGGACGACTAAGGCCTAATCACCCTATACGGGTAGGCTCGTGCCTCTCGGTGGGGACGTTTAATGAGCTGATGATGATTGGTACGTGTCGGGATTTGAGCCTGCGCCCTGTATTACGGGACGTGAGATGCGCGGTTAAACATTATTTTCTAATGTTTTGTCTAAAATTAAAGTACCCTTAGTTTTTCCTAATAACAACAGCAACTGGCCAATAAAAGTCCCTTCGAAATCGGTCCAGCCATTTGAAATACTAACCCGGAACAAGAAACTGACAAACAGACAGACGAAATAAAAAATGGCAATTTGGTGTATGCTCCGTATTTATATGCATGAAGTTAAAAACGGTTATTTAAATATTACAAACAAAAATTCCAATTTTATATGTTCGAGTATGTATCAATACCGCCTTCCAGCTTGATTATGACTGAGAAACCCCTCAAATCTGCACAGACCTAGACCATTCATAAAAGTTTGTCCCTAAAGTTAACCTTGCTGGGGTCGATATTGAAGTACGTAGTACTTATACTTAGCTAGTGTTCTATGAAGACTTTCGTTACATAACAGTGCCGTATGTTTTACCAGTTGAAATAAGTTTTTACTCGGACCAGCTGGCGCTGTGTCAGAGGAATTTAAGCTTTCAGTGTTCAATAGGACGGCTTCATATCGATTGGGAATAATATTGAAATAAATGTCCTAACGAAACATTGTTTGGTAATGCAATAAATCAGTGTTCCATTTGGTATACTACTGAATGTTCTTGTTTCATTATATTGTGGTTATATCTTTCAAATAAAAATATTTTGAAACAGTTCATTTAGCATGTTGTATAATTTTACTATGTGGTAGACTCGGTACTGAGTCGTCTAGGTAGGTACCACCGCAGTGCCCGATATCATTTCAGGATGAGGGCACTGTAGGTGGTCGAGTAGTCAAGTAGGTACCACCGCAGTGCCAGATATCCCGTGAAATAGAAGTGTTTTGCACTTCAGTGTTCCAGGATGAGGACACGGTTGCTGGTAAAATTACCGGTTCTACGTGACCATTAATCTGTCGTATCGGGTGACGGGCGCAGGGTAGTTGATTTCGCTTAGGGATATGAATAAAACGGCGCTTAAACGTGGTTCAATTATATTTTAAAGGTAAAACAACAACAACACATAACCATAAAGAGATTTCAAACAAGCTTGATGCATTTTCCAATTGCACCTGTGCTTTTAATTTTATTTTCTTAATACTTGCGCTCTGTGGCTTTAATTTTCAGATTGCTTGCGGTCTAAAGCATCTGCTTTATGTTGGATTGTTATTTCTAATTCTATCCTTGGCAGAGGATCACACTGATCGCTATCGTAGGATAGGATTACATAGAAATACGGTGAAGAAGTTTGATCACAGTGAAGTTTGAAATATATTAAAGGAGCTTTAAAATTTATGCTTTTACATATCGATAAGTGTTATTCATCGTTGACATTGCTGTTGTTTTGTTTCATGCTCTATTGAAGCTATCAGTGCTGGACATAGGTCTCCCCCATCCTGCGCTAGATATCTCATATAGTAGGATTCAGGAAAGATGACCACAAATGGAAAGAAAGAAAGCATGTAAGATGTAGAGTATTTGATAGTCTAACAGTAGTATTATTTGATAATGGAAAAAATCTTGAGCGTAAACAAATTCCAATAATTTCCGTTGTGCCGCTGACAGCTCACAAATCAAAGCAACTGTCCGAGCTTATAAGCGAAAAACTCGAAGCAACTTCCCGAGCTCATAAGCTTCAAAAAATCAAAGCAACTGCCCGAGTTCACCAGCTTCAAAAAATCAAAGCAACTGCCTGAGCTCATAAGCGAGAAAATCAAAGCAACTGCCCGAGCTCATAAGCGCAAAAATCAGAGCAACTGCCCGAGCTCATAAGCGAAAAAATCAGAGCAACTGCACGAGCTCATAAGCGAAAAAATCAAACCAACTGCCCGCGCTCATAAGCTTCAAAACATGAAAGCAACTTCCCGAGCTAGGTAATGTGCGAAAAAAATGAAAGCAACTGTCCGAACTCCGACCTGATAAGCTTCAAAACTCAAAGCAACTTCCCGAGCTAATAAGCTTCAAAACTCAAAGCAACTGCCCGAGCTAAAAGCGAAAAATCAAAGCAACTGCACGAGTTCATAAGATTTCAAAAATCAAAGCAATAAATGCCAGAGCTCATAAGCATCGTGAGCAACATCGACAACTTCTTCAAGTTTCATATAAACTTGCGCCAACTACTTGTAGTCACGTGATACCCGAAACTATGAGGAGTTCTGGAATTGTGTGGAGTTGCACAACTAGTTAGTGAGCGCGGGCTGGGGCAAATTTCGCCAATAATAGTGTCTCGGTGGTGGTATGCTCTTAAATATTATATATTCCCAGTCATTGACGACAGAAGTCATTTGTTGAAACTTCGGTTACTACACCAAAGGTTCCGGATTCGTAGTAGTACACATTTGTGCATGAAACATTCTGTTTGTAATCTGGGTGTTTCTATGTATTTTCAAAAAAGTATAAAAAAGCATGTTAAGTAGTTTGAAGACCCATTTGGTGTAATGGTTTATACGTCGGATACTAACCAGGCTTAAAATGTGTTCTCATTACAAAAGTAAGACTAACCGTGGACTAGCTAAACTAAATATAGTCTCAAGTATGAATATTCTACACTGTGAGGATTACAGCTTGACGTTCAAGCCATAATCCTCACCAACCTTTAGCTATAATTCGGTAACCAAAGTGGCATTATTTTCTTGCGACTATTTCAGGACAATTTTTTAGCGTGGTCAAAATACGTTTTATTGAGATTTAAAGTATGAGGATAACAGCTTGAAACACACCATATTCATCATCATCATCAGCTCATTTATCGTCTCCACCGAGGAGCACGAGCCTACCCGTACGCGGATGTATAGGTCTTAGTCGTCCACACGAGACCAGTGCGGATTGGCCGACTTCACACACATCCTTTGAATTTCTCTGCAGGCGTGTGCAGGTTTCCTCATATGTTTTCCTTCACCGTTAGAGCGTCGGATAACGTACATATAATTTCGAAAATTCAAAATCATATTGGTACGTGGCGTGTTTTGAACCTCAGTCCTAACTACTATGATATAATTTGGCATTTCCTGGTAGAATTATAGCAAAGTATCATTAGAGTGATACTTTGAGATATGGCGGTAGCCCTCTGACCTAAAGGATTTCCATGCATACCTACAGTAATTAAATGAACATAATGTGCAGTATCACGGCTTCTTTGATCAAATCCTCTCCGGTTATATGTGGTTTGTACCAAGCCTACTTGACGGGCACAGTTGCACTTACCAAGTAAATACTTCTTATAGTCGATATTTATTAACAAGTTAAAACTACCTCCCGAACCAGTGGTAGCTTCATTTGACATTCATAAGTGTTCTTTAAGGACCTAAACTTAATAAACACATTTCAGACTCGGTGCACTGTGTATTTTTCTTCTTATCCAGTCTATATGGATTCACAAGTTAAATATGGTAACGCGACCAATATTGGGCTACTTTAATCGCCCTTTCATTTGCCATCCAGAGGTCCCGGAAACCGCACGAAGATGGACAGTTGAAGCAGAAGCAGTCTGTGCGACTGTTGTGATCCTCAGACAATGGAATGTCTACTGTCTTGCCTGAACTGTCCATCTTCGAGCTGTGTATTATTGGCTTTTCATATTGCTGAGTGGTTGAGAAGTCAACTACCTATCCTAAACACCGCCTTCAATCAGTTGGACAGAATTTTCATCCATAATCACGTCGCTCGCTTGTCATAGTGATAAAGTAGTCCTCGTGCTTTTTGATTTAGTAGCCTTTTAATGACGCGTAAGGGTCAAAATTTGAATGAATGTATGTCATAAATATAATAAAAAGTCAACGTTTGTGTCAAGAGAATCGTACATTTTTTGGTTGATATTTTTCTTGGTTGTGCTTCTAGTAGTTTATTGTTTATCTTAGTTCCCTTCCTTTTTATGTGATAACTTTTGACTAGGTTTTGTCTGGTGTTAAACATCGCCGATGTCTAGGCTAAAGCACGTTGACCTAAAAAAACCCACTTACTTGACTTGAACATACCCAAAACACTTCGGGAAACAGATAAGCATATATTTGGCATACTTTCCCTGTAAAGCTTTTGTTTCGCATATCTTGGCGATTTACTATGAATAGAATAGGCGAATCGTATAACTTACAATAGGTGGTATGAAGTACGACTCGGTGAGATTCCTCTGGCTTCATCCTTCGGTTGCTACTTGAGTTGCCCTCACAATAGGTCGTTGCCAATTGTTCAGTAATGAAATGAATAATCAAGCTTTTGGTCTACAGTTTCACTGACAATATTTCAGATGGGTTTGCCTTTATGTTGGTTGTTTTCTTTACGCTGTGTGTTTTATTATGGACTCATTTTTGGAATCTTAATGAAATAATAATAAAATAAATAAATATGTATCAAAGTTCGTATGAGGAAAGCGGAGGACCGGGATATCTGGCGCGAAATGGGGGAGACCTATGTCCAGCAGTGGACTGCGATAGGTTGAATAGACAAAGTTCGTATAGCAAGATCAAGCCTTTGGGGCTTGATAATTTGCTAAGTATTTTTGGCTAAGTATTTTTGCCTGTAATATGGTGAGTAAACAATTGATAAACATACTTATGTTTTTTTTTTGTAAATAGATACATATTAGGTATGCAAACAAACACCCAGACAGACTACAAATACTAAGAATACAAACATACATGTTCATGCACACATGTTATGTTTGTACTGCCTGGGTATTGAACCTAGGAAAATTGGTGTAATAATCGACTTCTTAACCATTACAAATGTCTTGTTAAAACTTGAATATGAAGTGCACTAGGATGTCACCGTAACTAAATTATACACATACGATAGATATCTATCTTTTTAACTTATCGCAGTCTACTGCTGGACATAGGTCTTCCCCATTTTGCGCTAGATACCCCGGCTTTCCATATCCAGCCTCCACCAGCGACCTTTCGCAAGTCACCGGGCTTAACTCCAGAACTCGTCAACGACCATCGGTTCTGCGACATACGTGACCATCCCACTGTCACTTCAACTTGCTGATCCGGCGGGCTATGTCGTTAACTCTAGTTATCTCACGGATTCAATAATTTCTTATCTTATCCTTAAGAGAGACTTCGCGCATAGCTCGCTCCATTGCGCGTTGAGTGACTGAACTTTCGAACCAGTCCCGCTTACACATGTATTTGTAGATTATACATACCTGTATATACATGAGCACGAGTAGGTATATTCATAAAGTTAGCATCTGACGGTCGTGTTCAATAATGTACCTTAACAAGTTTACATCTACATAGTAAATCCTTTGTAAACACATCAATTACTCGCGTGTAGCGTGTTCTTTATACAGTACCAGACTACTTGTAGATATCCGTTCCTATCGGGCAAGATTTAGTATATTTTACTATTACTATTAAAATAAAAAGATTTTTCAAAATTATGAGTCACCTAAGTTTTTCCTCATTACATTAGTATTTGCTAATCATAATCTCGTCAAAATCGGTTCAGCCCTTTCAAAAAGAGACAGACAAAAATTTTAAAACACGTCATTTTTGGTTTTGTGCTCCGTATATAAATTCATATTTCATATGCATGTTATAAAGTATCGTTATTTGAATATGACAAACAAACTTTTTAAACTCCAATTTTTTATATGTGAAGATAAACATAAGGAATAACGAATAGCCAGATTTATTAATAAATCAGAACAACTCTATTTCTACGGCTGCAGTAATACTAGCTACGAACGAAGACCACGTATTTAGAGGTCTTCGTTCGTAGCTAGTATACTTCGAACCACCTGTTGCATCTTGCACTTTTTGCATATTTGTCACGCTGTCAAATTATCCTTTTAATAATAGACAATTATTATAAGAATAATTACCATTTCTCAACGCAAACACTTTTTAAAGCAGTGTTTTCGGAAAGCTAAAAGCTAGGACATATTATTGTTCGTAATAAAACAAAATACGTTTTTGCTAAAATGTTTGTTGCGTGTTACCCAGCTGCAAAACGAGCGGACTAACCTCGTTAATAACTCGTTTCGAGTGTATTTCAAGATTACTACAAAAGAAATATAACAGTATTGAACCTATGTAAGGCAACAGCTAGGCCGCCCTTACGCTTGTTGTGTAAATGTTTAAAGCTGCGAGCCATCTGCGTTCGCCAATTGCCTGGTGAAGCTGTAAAGGCCATCTGCGGCCAACACCAGTAGTCAGTTAGAAAAAAAAAATCTCGGGGTCTCTCTTAGGGATAAGATTAGAAATTATTTGATCCGTAAGAGAACTAAAGTTACCGACACAGCCCGCCGGATCAGCAGGTTGAAGTGGTATTGGGCTGGTCACGTTTGTCGCAGAACCGATGGCCGTTGGAGCAAACGAGTTCTGAAGTGGAGACCGCGTCTCGGCAAGGGTAGCGTGGGACGTATTTTTAAGTGGATATTTACAATGATAGCGTTTGGATAGCGATTGCGATGTAATACATTTTAAAATGACCTATTCAACAACCGAATTCCCTCTGCCTAATTCCGCCATAGAGAAACGAGACGTGGGCGTACGTAACACCCCTATGTCGTAAATTTACCATTCACACACGTATCGATTCTGTTCAACATTCATAATGCGTACAGCTAAGGAACGGAACTAAGTATTTGCCTTAGCGTTTTCTATGCATGAATATATACAATACCAGAAGACACTGAAATGCGTTGCCGGAACTTTAATGCCAGTTCGTCTCGCCCTGGAAATACCTCAGCAGCAGCTGATTCCACAAAAGGAAAGACACCCTGAACATTATCATTATCCTCAACTAGATGGACTGATGACCTGGTTAAGGTGGCGGGTAGCAGATGGATGTCAACTGCAAGGGATCGGTGCGCGTGGAATCATTAGGGGAGGCCTACGTTCAGCAGTGAACATTTTAGGCTGTAATGGTGATAATGAACATTATCTAGCCTCGGTGGCTCATTGGTATTGCCTTTAGATCTGGATGGCGTAAGCTCAAATCCCTCCACTTACCAATGTTTTCGAATTTTCGAAAATATATCTATGTTTATCAGACGCTCGTACGGTGAGGGAAAACATCGTGAGGCAACCTGCGCACGCCTACAAAGAGATTCAGAGGTGCGTGAAGTTGGCCAATCCGCACTGGACCTGTGTGGAAGACAACGGCCTATACACCCGCGTACGTGTAGTCTCGTGCCCCTCGGTGGGAAATGAACATAGTCTTTTTTATGAAGTGTCGGGTATAGAAAAAACCCAGGGGTTGATATCCCTGACCGACCCTGACTTTTTGCTCCGAAGGGGCAAGAAGTGCGTTCTCAGCCTATAGAAAAAGAAAGAGCAGATAGTCAAGAGTCGTTAGGTACTAGGGGTAGGGAAAAAGAGAAATTTAACGCCGATTTTTGTAATACATCTTCAAGGCAGGAATATATAGACTGATTTAAGAAAGTCATCTTCCGCCGCAGTGTTGCGTAGCATCAGGTGAGATGCTGGCCAAATGTCTGGTATAGTATATTAATAAGAATAATAATCAAAATATAAATAATAAAATTAGGCAAATATATAATTTTTTTGAGTTTTCACTGAACAAACAAACAGAAAAACAGCAATCAACTCAAAAATCGGGTACCCAAGTATTTGATCATATACATAAGCTACCGGAGCTAATTTATATACATACTATAAGGGTAAACAGTCTTAAAATAGTCAAAATATCTTCTCGTACTAATACGTTTTTATCTTTAAGAGTTCAACATGGTAAAGCTGCCTTTTATGCTAAACTCGAACTAAACTAAACACGGACCTCTGGGGCTGTAACGGAGCTTTCTGAGATCTGCACAGATTTCATGATGGAAAAGATGCCTGATCCCCTAGGGGACAAAGTAGCGGGTATCGGCGAATGGGTAAAAGGTTGCTATCTTGATATGTGCAAATAATCTAGAGACGCAAGTTTATCTTCAGGATTAGTTGTTGATGTAAAATACAATTTTCCTCTTGAACCTGTCGCAGTCCAATGTTGGACAAAGGTTACGCTTTTCTAGAGAGCTAACATCAGTGGTTTAGGCTGACAGAAACTATGTACGCATGCGTTTGCCTCCCTTTTGTATCGAAAAAAGTGATAGCATGGATATCGCGAATTGATAGTAATGTTTAAAAATGGCGCCCAATTTAATGTGAAAAAAATTTTTTTTTATTATTATTATTATTATTTAACAAAGTACATGCGAACTATTTTATTTTCTATCGCGTTTATAATCCGAGGGTGTATTGGATGTACCTACAAACATGTCTCACAAAACACTTTCGGTATTGGAAGCGAGATTTCGCGTATCTCTCTGATATCTTTCATTTTGTTTGCTCTGCCGGATGGGAACTCCCGGGGTGATACGAAAGGCTTTGAACACCCACTACAGTGGAAATATCGGAGTTTTCTCTACAACTCTGTGAAGTTTATTTGTGTTTGCTACGACAATATATTTGTTAATTACTCAAACATGGCATCATATGCGGGACTATTGTTTAGCCCCTCAAAAAGAGGGGTATTATAATTTGACGCGAGTCTGTCTGTATGTGACATCTGAGCTCTTTCACAAATGGATTTAAATTTAGGCTTTCATTAGAATAATTACTTAAGAAAGTTACTATTAATACTTTCTGAGGTCACTTTTTATAAAATAGCTTGAATTATTCCAATTATCAAAAATTAACAAATTGAACACTTGGGTATGTACGTAGTAAGCAAGCGTAGGTAGAACGTTCTGTGTCTTGATGTCCCGATAACAAATAAGGTCTCAGGTGAAAGCTAGGTGAGGGAACCATAAGACTTCTATTCTATAAATAGTGTAACCAGCTTGATATATTGACAAATATATTGCAGCAGACATTTACATATATTACTAAATATACACGGTAACTAATAAAAAAAACTAAATAAAAATCAAGTATATTAAAATACTAATATTCATTATATGTTTAGCATGGACGACATCGAGCTAAAGAACATCCAGCTGCAGTTCCCGAGCGCCCGTCGGTTCAGCGAGGGTGCGTGCACGGAGATAAGGGTGCGGACCGACCGCGGCGACTTGTGCGTGGCGGTGCAGGGGGACCGGGCCAAGCCGGCCATACTCACTTACCACGACCTCGGCCTTAACTGTGAGTACTAGCTTTACTTTTTTCATTCTTTCTAATAAGTATTTTTACTTATTTAAAAAAAACCAGCTGATCAGCCAGTTTTTTTCTATATAAAGAAACAGACTTTTGTTTAGCACTAGTCTCCTGTATGTCTTAGTGTCTGTAGTCGGAAAATCTGTAAAGGCAATTTGAGGTCAACAAAAAAAAACTCCCCTAAAGTAAGACTACATAAATAACAAATGTTAATATTATTTAAGTGCTTTAAAAAGTATTAGTACTTATTTTAAAAATAGGATTTATTCCTATAAATGATATTATTGATATTGAACATTATAAAATTTACCATCCCTTGAGTTCTTGGCCAGATCCGTATATATTAAATTATCTGTGGTCAGATCATTAAAAACCAGCTGATCAGCCAGTTTTTCTCTATATCAAGAAACATATTTTTTGTTTAGCACTTGCCTCCAGTATGTCTTAAGCGTATTACAAGTACAATTCGTCATTGGAAACTTTAAGAAGCCTAATGTGTTACCATATAAGCTTATTATTGTTAGACGGAAAAGAAACGACCAACGCTACCCATCCCTAATCAATTGAAGAGTGAGGTCACGTCACTAATATCGCTCTCTTGACATTAGCATTGTACGCGGGAAACAGCCATATTTTAACACTAAGATTTAGTCTATCAATAAATGTTGTTTAAACTTAAAGAATCATTTAATATTATGTACCTATGAATTATTAGAAAGCTATTTGTTTCCTTAATAAATCAATCATTCAGTTGTCACCTTAAACTTTTAAACGCCAGCTTTTTTCAACCAGCGGCGATGAAAGGGTTAAAACTTAAAGATTCAACTTAAATATGGGTTATGAATGGAAGCCGGATTACCGCAAGCTCACCCATTAAGCCGCCGCAAGCCGATTTTAAAGCTATTCCGAGCTGTCAGATTTTCCCGCCGTTATCAACTGCTTAGCGCGATCGCCGCCTTGTCTGGGCTGAACTACTATCGCAGTAAGTCATCTTCAACTGGCAGTGTTGCCGAAATATCGATATTTGGATTATCGATAGTTTGTCTCTCGTCAGTTGAATTCAATATTTTCGGTAGTTGACTTCGATATTTTGATAGTTGACTTCGATATTTTCGATAGTGGAATTCGATATTATCCATAGGTCTATCGATAATTAAAAAGTTAGAAAATCATGTGTACTATTGATATGACTACCGATAATGTCGACATTGTTAATACAATTTTACTAAGTGGTATACTCGGTACTGAGTCCTCGAGGTACAATCGCAGTGCCACATATCGTTCTATGAATAGGGAGTGTTTTGTACTTCTGTGTTTCGGGATCGAATCGAATCAAATCAAATCAAATATTATTTAATTATTTAAAAACTATTAAACAAAAATGAGGGCACTGCGGCTAGTAAAATTACCGGGTATAAGAGACCTAACATCTGTTGTCGGATGACGGGCCCGGTGCGTCATTGAAGGAGAATAATAACTGTCTATAAGTTGTTGGTCTCTGTCATGGTCAGGCGTATCACTTACCGTCAGGTGAGCGTCCTGACCGTCCAGTACACTTTATATCTTAACAAAAAATTGGCACATGCCTTCCTACACAGCATAGTTCTGGGGAGATTGGGACGCGGATTGGTGGTTGTTAAAGACTACCATCCTAAAATTGTACGCGGGACTGACTGCAAAAATGATCCCAGTTTAAACATTCGTATAATTAAAAGTCCCTAAAATAAAATGATACATTCTAAAATTTTGATCAGCACTACACGCAGATGTACGAGTAGCAAAAAAAATTGCAAACCAAAATGACAAGGTTTTATTCAAAACAATAGTTAGTTTTTGCCACAAATTGAACTACACAGAACCTTTTGTCGTGTGTTTCGCACGTTTCGCGTCACAATATAGTGATTAGGACACCAATTAAGTGCGCTTGTGACATGCAAATTCGCCCATGTAGGGACCAGACAAACGTTTGACCCTAACAATTCAATATAGTTTTACTAAAGCTTAACGGCTTTACGGGAAGCTTAACACTTAATAGCTTTTGAAGCTTTAGTAACAAAACACGATCATTATCGTTACAATAGTTTCTCTTTACAATTTATTTTGTTTTTTGTTTATTATTTTATGGCTTATTTATAACTTAAGATGTCGTCTAGTACACCAAAGATTCCGTGTTCGATCCCCGGGCAGTACAAACATTTGTGTGCGTGAACGTGTGTTTCTATGTATGTACAAAAACACGCATACATATAATACTTACTTACGGTGAAGAAAAACATCGTGAGGAAACCTGCGCACGCCTGCGAAGAGATTCAAAGGCTGTGAAGTCGGCGAATCTGCACTGGGCCCGCATGGACGACTAAGGCCTATACGCTCTTTACGGGTAGGCTCGTGCCCTGCGGTTGGGACGTATAATGAGTTGATGATGATGAGTGGTACCAACCTTTAAAAAGGGTAGGAAAACTGACTCATTCAATTCATCGCCGAGATGAGATTGACGATTCTCTTTGCAATGAATTTCGCTTGTGCTACTCAAATTTGCAATAAATTTCGCTTGTGCTACTCAAATTTGCAATAAATTTCGCTTGTGCTACTCAAATTTGGTATGCCAATATTTTGGGACAAGTACTTTCGATCTTGTTATTAATTTGAAAACAATTTTCACTGGTAGTAGGATTAATAGGCAGGTTTTATTAAAAAGCTATTTACATGTTTTGTGACTGTATGCGCGTGTGTTCGTGCGCGCACTTGTGTGTGTAAATTATTTAAGACAAAATGGCGTTTAAGATCGCCGCTCTCTTCCTATATGAGCTAATGTTAAGGTTCGCTGATTAAAAATGAATTTGTCATTCTAAAAACGCTGTTTTTACTCGTGTGTCTTTCATATGTTTTTCTTTAGGATTTACGTGTCAGCTATAGTGATTATTCTTTTATTGAAAAATACTTACATTCGCAGATACCCTTCACTCTTTACTAAGGATGCATATATCTCAAAATGAGTTTATGGGCTTCAATATAATTCGGGTTCATCATCATCACAACAGCCTGACATGTCCTGCAAAGCCTCCCCTAATGATTTCCACGCGGACGATCCCTTGCAATTGACATCAGTCTGCAACCTAAATCTGGTACCTTAACCTTAACCAGGTCATCAGTCCATCTGATTCGGCTTAGCCATTGCGTAACCGTAAACATTAATGGTTAATCTAGCGTTTACGGCCGACTATAACTGAGGCGATTACTGGATAGATCTCAAGTAGCCGTTATGTGTCGGTATGTAGTGTCTTCCTAGCTTATTGGTAAGCGGCATATGATAGTATAAGTCGAGGCGACTTATACTATCAAATGTTTATTGAAAGCTTTAAAAAGGGCATATTACTTTCTTAAATGTGACAATCCTTTGGGCTCCTACTAGATTCACAATTGCACTCAAAAAGTGTCCGCGGCAAAAGTCTGCGCATCGCGTCATTTGGGCAGAATTTTCATTCATAATCACGGCGCTTGCTACCTGTCATAATGACCTAGTAGTGTGCTCGTGCTTTTGATGTTGTACTCTTTCTATGACGCGTTAAGGTCAAAATTGAAACGAACAATTTACGTTCTGAATATACCAATAACTACACAGACGTATGCGTCATGGGGCTCGGTCATTTTTTGGTTGATGTTTCTTCGTGATTGTGCATCAAGATAGTTTATTGTTGATCTAAAGCTTAGAGCCACCCGTGCTTGCTACTTGTCCGGTGAAGCTTACAGCCACAGATTCAAAGATAAAGATAAAGATAATTTATTTCTTTGAACATGTGTTAAGATTCGGTGTAATGCATAAAATAAGTTCCAACATGTCATACCAGATGGTGTACAAATGCTTTGTTCATACAATTATAATTAGTAATATAGCTTACCATGCAGAATAATTAATTACAAATTAAATATGCATTTCCATAAATCAATCTTAAAAAATATTATAATTTGTCATTTAGAAATTCTGTCAAATCGTAATAACATTTCTTTATTAATAATTGTTTCATTTTAATTTTAAATTCATTTAATTGTAATCGTTTTAATGTCAATGGTATTTTATTATAAATTTTTGGCGCCATACATATAATACTTTTACTCATAAGGGCTGCCTTTGACGCTGGCAACGTAGTCTTGTGTCATCTCGTCTATTTCGGCTAACAACATCTGATAAACGCATAAACAATTTAGGGTTGGCCTTAAAAAACAATGCAACTTCCAGAATATATAAGGACGGAAGTGTCAGAAGTTGATATATTTTGAAATAAGGTTTACAGCTATTCATTTTTTTAGTCCAAACATGGCTCCTGGGCACCGCTTTTGCATTTTAAATATTATATCCTTGTCGGTAGAGTTTCCCCAGAAAATAATGCCATATCTCAAAACTGATGCTACTACACCATGGTACGCCAATATCAAAGCATCTATATTTATTAAAAGAGCTAATTTATGTAACGCATAGGCTGAGCTGCTTATTTTTTTGCTTAAATACTCAATGTGTGCCTTCCAATTCAAGAATACGGTCAAGCCGCGGAGTTCATAGGAAGTTAGAATTTCGCAAGGTCAAATGACGCACACATTTAAAACTTACATATATTCATTGGTCACCGTGATTTTGTTTTGTCCAATTACGAAACGTTTAGCTCTTAGAATAATGCGGGGCAGCGCTGTCGATACTTTGTAAGGAGATTAATGTTAAAAATATATATCACTGTTACATTATACTTTTATTGAAAACTTAAAACTACAGTTCTTAACCGTTTTATTACAAAAAAATAATCTTAATTTTTGTTTAACGTCGGTAGCTCAATGGTGTGGACTGTCGCCTTCCTACCGGGAGGGCTGAGGTTCAAATCCCGACACGTACCAATGTGGTTTCGAAATTTCGAAAATATATGTACGTTATCCGACGCTCTTACGGTGAAGGATAACATCGTGAGGAAACCTTCATGCACGCCTGCGAAGAGATTTGAAGGTTGTGTGTGAAGTCGCAACCCGCACTGGGCCCGCGTGGACGACTAAGGCCTAATCACCCTATTCGGGTAGGCTCGTGCCCCTCGGTGGGGACGTTTAATGAGCTGATGATGAATCTTAATTTTTTTTGTGTACCTACTTAGTAATTTCAAGGCATGGGATCGATAGTTAGCTTGTTTTTCACCATACCCAATATGGTAAGAAACTAGATAACTAGCCACGGCTCACCATTTGGCATATTGGTTACGCATCCAATTACCCAGTTGTTTATGCTTTACCCATGTAATAGTTTAATTTCTCACTATGCCCGTGTATACGATCTGCGAATGTCACCAGATGCGGAATTATGTTACAGAGTTACACCGAGACGCTTGAGTTTGAAGCTTCAATATTGCTTCATTTAAATGAGCAATATACAACGTCCAATTTGGGATATTACATTTATCAGGGATATCATATTTTAAACAATACGGAGATGTTCTGTCATAGATCTGATACACAAAGCAACTGTGTTTTGGCTTTTTTAATGGAATTTCGCTTCTTTTCGGGTTGCCTTTATATTCACCACCTTCTCCAGGAAAATAGCGGGCAAATTTTCTTTGCATTAACCAATCCGATATTTCACTAAATATATAATGTCGTATTCAGTTTTTTCACTCTTAAAAAACCCTTAGTCTATTAACAGCTAGGATTCCAGGCTCAAAATGTATTGTTTTTGGATATATTTTTTATGTTACAAAATATACGGAACGCTCGCCTGACATTCACACAGCGCTATCTAGACCCAAGTTAAGCGTGAAGCCTGTATTATGGGTACTAAACAACGGAAACACATACTTATATACATTTTTTGTAAATACATACATATTATAGAAAACACCCAGACCAACAGACATGATCATGCACACAAATGCTTGTATTGCCCGGGGATCGAACCCGGAACCCTTGGCGTTGCAGTCGTCCTCTCAACCGCAACACCAAATTGGCCGACAGGGGTTGATAATTATTATAATGACTAAAGGATAAAACACATATTTTACTTTAAATCATAAACATAAATAAATGCAATTCTTATTTATCGCGATTAAAAGTTTAACCGAGATTATTAAGTGTTCAGCAGTTAATCGAGTGTTGCAACTGGAGTGGTTAATTCAGTTTATAAACTGTCGACCATTGAAATTAGCCACGTCACTGGCGCGTGTGCATCAGTGCACTGTCACTGCACTGCTCTGTTGATGTTTGCTGAGCCCCGATTCCACTAATAGTATCGTAATTGTGTCTCAATAGTAAAATTTTGTCCTCATTTGTTTTGCTTTGTGGTGGTGCCTCGTTCCTTATGCGCACTGCAAGGGAATGGAACTGTTTGCCTCCTGATGTGTTCCCCGATCATTACAACCTGGCCGTCTTTAAGGCAAGAGTGAATAGGCTGTTTCTAGCCAGGCATGATCCATCCTAGGCCGCATCATCACTTACCATCAGGTGAGATGACGGTCAAATGTCTGCCTATAGATGATAAAAAGAGAAGTTTAATAATAATTATAGTAGGCATAGTTAGTAATGCTAGTAAAGAAGCACCTCAGCTGACACTGGCCCAGTGACAGGCAGCTCGTCAGCGTTGGTTTCAGTTACTTGATATGTTGAATTGTTCTATTATGCACTTAGTGTGAATGATATATCTGTTTGCATAAGTCTAGGTGTTTCTATAGAATCGTATTAATTAACAAAAAAACCCATCTCGTACTTGCTCAAAGACATTTGTCTTTAAGCATGCGTAATGATTGGAAATTTAGACATGACGAATGCCGCAAACCGGTTGGGTCTCTTACTACCCTCCTTCGACGTTATGTCAGACAAGTTGGATGGTTTGGCCTAGTAGACGCCATCGACGCATATAGGTTGTGGCATGACATGGCATTGAACATGATTTCATCTTGTCCAAATTCATGCTAAGCCCAACTCAGATAAGTATGTTTAGCCGTTGATTAGTACCCATACTGTGGCTTAACTAATTGAGTAGATGGCGATTAATCTGGTATACAGTGGGTATTTATTTATATATATTACTTTATTGTCCTCCAATGATATAAGTGTAACTAATTTTGCGCCAGATGTGTTTGTATTCTACTTATACTTATGATAATTATCACAAATTTCCAAAAATAAAAAAGAGAGTTCATAGAAATTTTTTCGTCAAATTTTATCGCGTAAAGCTAAACGGTGTAACAGAAATATATCAGCGCAACAAAGATTTTATAAGCGATAAACTTCCCAATATTTAAGCTACACGAGAACTAATCAAGTTCGGAGGTCGTTTCCGCATTGAATCAATGACTCTCGAGCCAAAATCAACAATGAAATATAAATTGATTTCTTTTCACCATCACTGGGGAGAGACGCCAATTTTTCAGTCTCCAAGTTCAATGTAAACTTTAAACTAAGACCAATTTGAGTTAATAGGTTTTTGATATGATGATTTCATTTATTATTTGCTCGGTTTTGTTTATAGTCAATTTATATAATTAATATAAAGGCCGCTGGTGAGGATGAGGAAGCTGACTCCAGTGTCGTTAAACGCTCGATCCAGTTAACAAATACGTAGACATATATATTATATAGTAGCCCACCGACCGTCGACTTGCGACAGATTGCTGGTGGAGGCTGGATGAGGAAGGACCGGATATCTGGCACGAAATGGGGGAGACCTACGTCCGGCAGTGGACTGCGATAGGTTGAAGAGAGAGATATAATTAATATCCAAGACCATTATTACTAAAACTTCTTTCGTGTCTTATCGAGTATGCGAAATAGAATTAATCTATACTTAAGTATTACGAACTAAAATAAGTCATTTGCTATTTTTCCCCGTTAGTTTAGCTGCAGTTATAAAACTATCGCAGTCCACTGCTAAACATAGGTCTTATATAAAGCTGGCAGCTGATTTATTTATTAAAATAAGGACAGAACAACATTCTTCTGCTTCTTTACCTGTTACAGTCCACTGCTGGACATGGGTCTCCCCCATTTTGCGCCAGATATCCACGTCCTTCCTCATCCAGCCTCCACTGGTAATCTGTCGCAAGTCGACGGTCCGGTGGGCCTACTCATATAATACGATATGTTACGTTTTGTTAACTGGATCGAGCGTTTAACGACACTGGAATTAGCTCTTATGTGGAAGACTTTATTGCCTATTTTACTGCTGTGTATTTTATTATCCGGGTATTTGGTGCTAACGAACGGTTAGCTTCGGTAATTGAGTAATTTAATCTGATGAAATCGCGTTTTTTAGTGATACTTGTGTGTGTGCATTTATACCTATATGTGTGTTATAGATTTGATAAGTTACGTCTTGAACACATATTGAAATTGGCACCCACACATACAAAAAATATGTACACACAGCGCCATCTAGTATCATTTAGGTAGGAGCTTGTCCTACAGGTACTATACAACGGAAAAAATGGCTAAGTCACATTTGTCGTTAGGTGACGGCGTAGGGCAAATTTAACGGAAAACAATAACTACCTTCTCACGAGTATTATATATGTCATGGTCAGGCGTATCACTTACCACCAGGTGAGCGAACTGCCCAATCACTTACGTCTGAAAAAACCTACAATTTTCACTGGAGAGATTTCACAGCGTCCCTAAACTAAGACGAGAAATCAAACTCTAAAGCGGATATTAAAAGCACACTACAAGGTACAACCGGAACGCAAACAATTCCGCATTTAGTACCGACAAGCTGGGCCTCAATTCTACTAACACACGTGACATTCCGACACTTTTTGATCCAACTGTAAATTTGGTTTATTTGTTCATTTTAAGTGTTAATGAATATTTCAATAACAATCAATGATAAAAAAGTATGGATTCGTGATATGCTCACAATACATTCGGAAAAAGTGTTCCGAATGCAGTGACAGCACACATACACATATTTAAAAAATTCGAACACATTTACCTAAACAAAAGAGTACAAACTGTACTCTCTTCGGCGGTTCGTTTTTGAGGCGCGGATGGCATATCTACCTTTATATATATATATGATATGATTCTGTACAAAACCAGTTTCTTGAGAAGAATAACTACTGAGTTTCTTGCTGGATTCTTCTCAGTGGAAAACTACCGTCCGAACCAGTGGTAGCTTCATTTAACATTCATAAGTGTTTTGTAAGGACCTAAACTGAATTGACACTCTTCATTTTAATTACAATGGTTTAAAATATTAATCATGTAGTGATATGAATCGTCTAATGGTGTAACCCATTAAAATACTACCATAACAACGAAAGAGTGCGAAATTTTAGTATTAAGATACAATCGCGATCCCATTAGCTCATTTTAAAGTTAGCGGAATTGTGGTTGTTTTGTTGCCTATAAGCAACTACGGCGGATATTGCACGGAACTTACGGTTCCGCTGGAGATATTGCTGCTCCAAGGGTGCTAACTAGGATATAAGTTTAGTTATGTCGAGTTTTTAATTTCGATGCGAACTACTGCAAATTTAGTTTCAAAAGTACGATGATTTTTATCAGCCGATGTTTTGCTTCTGAAAGGATGCCTAAGTTCGGTCAGCCGGACTAATAGTACGTGGGGATTTGAACCGCGCCTCTTGATTTGAAGCAATTGAACTATTGAGCCACCGAGCTTTAAACTGAATGTGATACACTACACTGGGTGTTTCTTTAACTGGTCTATATTATGGTATTTAAGCTTAAAGTTAACTAAAGTTTTAAAATAACTCGAGTTTTGCGGCTCTTCTCGAAGATCCTGCTTATTCCGAACCGGTGGTAGAGTCACAAAAAAATATGATAATAATAACAATTGACGATTCAAAAGTATCTGTAACATAATTATTTGAATAATGATTTTTTTCTTTCTTTCTTATAGAACATCTGAATTAATTTTAACCATAGTCTGATTGATTTAAATTGATGAGTTCCATGGAAGTCACAATGCAATTTTCTCGTTTGATTATCACATTGAGCTATTTTAAGTATTATGTAAGCTGTCAACCTGTAACAGTACTATTGCTGGACATAGGTCTCCCCTTTTGCGCCAGATATCCCGGTTCTCCTCTTTCATCGAGCTCCACCTTTCTTAAGTCGTCGTTCATCGCGGAGGGCGTCCTGCGCTACGAATGTAGTAAATTGAATTGTTGATGTCATGCTTATTATATCGATTGTATTAGCACTAAGTATGCACAATATTCGAGCAGCAATATTATATATCCATACACTTTTGCGTTATTAAAATCCATGTTTTTTTTGTTACGAAGTGAACAGGACAGCCAGGATGCTCACTGATGTAAGTGAAACGCGACATGACAGAGGATTGAAGGTGACAAAACTGATAAACAATTTTTATTCCATCAATGCCACACTGCGCCCGTCACTCGAGCAACAATGTTAGGTCTCTATACCGGTAATTTCACTAGCTACAGTGCCCTCATCCGAACACCAAAGGCATAGCACTCTTATTTGACGGGACGATATCTGGCACTGCGGTGGTACCTACCTAGAAACTCAGTATCGAGTTTACCACAATTTATTTATTATATGTATATAAGTAAAATCTAGTGAATACACTTAACATTTGTATTGACAGTAAAGGTCGCTTCTATTTAACAAAATGTCATGATCCCGATTTAGATTACCAGCACTATTCAACTTAAATAATGATAAATACCACAAATCATGTGTGAACTGTCTATAAGTTCGCTTGATAAAGGTTGCCGTGAATCTTTAATTTCACTCCAAATCATATGAGCTCCAAATTATCGAATAGCTCGAATGAGAAATAATAAATACTACAAACATGGAGACATTGCCATCTATTTTCATTTTAAATGGGGAGCTTGAACTATGGGTAAAAAATGAACATACGATAAAGTGATTTTATTATATTACTCGTATGACAGAAAATTAAGGCAGAGCCTCGGTGGACTGAGTCGGACTGTTGCCCTCTCTGCCGGAGGGGAGTTCAAATCCGGCCACGTACAATGTGTTTTCGAATTTTCGAAATATGTACGCTACCAGACGCTCTTACGGTGAAGAAAAACCGCACTGCGTCGTCACCCGTGATGACAGATGTACGAATACAGTGAAATTATAGCCTTAGATTTCATTCATTATAACTTAGACCACGTGATTCATTCCGGGAAGTATTTAAATGAATAAGTATTTAAACAGTAGATTCTCAATACATTAACTTTAGTTTATGTCCACAAAAATCTTCATTTGTTTGAAAAGAATTGTGACTTATGTAGCTTTAATACTAGGAACAAAAACAAACTTGCTGTCCCAAATCATAGACTAATAGGGAAGATGCAAAATTTTATTTTTGTTTTATTTTAAAGAACTACATTTGGAATAGACCACAATATATTTAAAAAAAAAACTGTCATTTTCTGCATAAAAATGCGGTTTGAAATTGACAATTTCAAATTTCGCGCCAAAACGGGCTGGCGTGACGTTTGACGTCAGATATGTGAATTACCTCCTTTTCTTCAAGGACTTTCATACTTTTGCATTTTTTCTCGACTGTCGAGACCTAATTTATAAGAATTTTAAATGACTGATAATGTATGGATATAATGAATTGATACTCCGGAAAAAAGCCGCGTTGACCATACTTTGTGCCAATGTGTTCATCTAATAACAATCATATTGTTTTTGACTGACACAAAACCGGAAAAAGAGATTTCGAGCTGTGAAGACGAATGAATTATTCAAACTATTTTTCGATGCGGTGAAGACGACTATGATGTTAGTTTATTCTTCATCTGCTTGTATGAAAAACAAACATATTTACCTACCTAATACAAATACAATAACAAAGTTGTCTATAACTTTTTATTGTAAAGATAAGGAATCATGTTAAAAAGTTTAAAAACTTTGTGAATAGAGATGCTCATACCCATATTTTTGAATGCTAAACAGAATAATGCCTTTGACACCTGAATCAGCAATAATAAAAAAATGAAAATTCTTGTAAGCATTGAAAATACACCAAGTTTAATATTGATTTATTATATTACAGTCACAAAAACATACAAACTTACACAATTATGATATAAATAAAATAATGATTTTTTAAACAAATATTATTATTTCTTCTTTGTTCCTGGTTCATCTTTAGAGTGTAGTGTAAGTGCCATGGATGAGGACTGCACAGGGCAGTTCCATGTGGAAATTCTCAGGGCAGCATTTTCCAAGCAGTTTCTGCTCACACTGTGATGAGTTAAAATAAACTTTTCTTTTGCTCACTACTTTCATTTTGATGTTTGGTGATGAAAACAATCATTTCTAGATTATCAGTAGACATTATGCTTTGATATTTCAATAAAATACCGTAAAAAGTCCATATTTCGCATCAGGCTTATTGCGGTTTGTAAAACTCACTTCCGACAAAAATAAATTACAACCATGTCAACATTAACTTTGGTAGTTTCCTGGAGTCTGCTTTTACAGTCCTAAATTTAAATTTTATTCGAAAAATGCCGATTTTGTCGTTTTAATCTTCACTTTTTACTAAACCTTTAACGTCAAAATAATATGTCATACATAGATGACGTGAATGTCAGTGATTGGTGTTTTAATTTACGTTCCGTTTCAAGTAATTATTTTAAAAAAACAGCGTAAATTAAAATATGAACCGTGCAGTGTCCCTTCTTTTATGTTATTTTAACATTTTAATATCAAAATATTCATTTATATTACATTTGCATGTTCCCTATTATAGTTATAATTTAGGGAAATCATTTGGTGGAAGAGGTATAACAATCTTAAATAAAATACCACAAAATCTTGCTGAATTGCCTTTTCAATAGTTTTAATTAAAGATTAAAAAATCTCTCATGAAAAAGGTAACTATACAATATATATATATATATATAATAATTATATATATATATATTATAATATATATATATATATTATCATATTATA
>PQWD01010719.1:0-69815 GCA_019425675.1 Leucinodes orbonalis
GCGTGCACGAACATCACGGCCGCGAACAGTGCTATGAACGCGTACAGGCGGAACAACGCGAGCCGCACTGCCCGACACCGCCAAACCGCCCTCCGCCGGACCCCATGGCTCCGAGGACAGCTTTATCGAGCCAGCCTGCCAAAACTTATATGATAACTCACATACAATTTGAATTGTTTTATTTACAATACAAACACTTTTGAAGAGGCTTCGGAGCTACATGACCGATTTAAAAATATATTAAACCGTTAGACTTCGTAAAATTATTTTTTTCAATCGTTCGATTGCATTGCAAGAATAGGCTTACCACCTAAGAAAAAATAATAACTAACTACGGGATGCACAATCTCACTTAAAAAAGTGTCACACAACAGCGTCGTGCTCAATGTGTGGACTGTCGCCTTCCTACCGGGAGGCTGAGGTTCAAATCCCGACACGTACCAATGTATTTCGAATTTGCGAAAAATATATGTGCTTATCCGACGCTCTTACGGTAAAGGAAAACATCGGAGGAACCTTCATGCACGCCTGCGAAGAGATTCGAAGGTTGTGTGTGAAGTCGTCCAATCCGCACTGGGCCCGCGTGGACGACTAAAGCCTAATCACCCTATACGGGTAGGCTCGTGCCCCTCGGTTGGGACGTTTAATGAGCTGATGATGATGATGATATCCCGCCACGTACCAATATATTTTCGAATTTTTGAAATTATATGTACGTTTATCCGACGCTCTACGTGTAGGAAAACATTGTGCGGAAACCTGCGCACGCCTGCGAAGAGAATCAAACGTGAAGTCGTCCAACCCGCGGACGACTAAGCCCTAACAACGTATTACGGGTAGCTCGTGCACCTCGGTGGGGACGTTTAATGAGCTGATGATAAGATGATAGAGAGATCTATTTTAAGAAATTTGTATATAACTCAAGCAATTGAATGCCTAGAGCTGGTGTCCTTGTTTATACTGCTTCAGCATTCCTCAATAAGGTATATACTTTGACATATCAAATGTACTCACGCCTCCAAAAGCCTTGGATCTTGCGCATGCGCGTCGACGCAGAACAGTTGTAATACAGCACGTGTTGTTGTCAAGTTGGCGACCACCCTCGCATCCCGCCTGGCACGGCGACAGATACGTGAATGTATCCTGAAATTAAATATATACATTCAAACATGTATAGACAAGTTGAATAAATAAGTATCGACGACATTCATACAGCCATCTAGCCTCAAACCAAGAGTTTACACAAAGTAAGTTTTAAAACTGGGTATAATAGACCTAGATTATGTCGTCTTGGTGACGGACACACGGTGTATTTGTTTCCTTCCATACATGTTATTTAAGGACAGAGTATCATTTACTTTCAGGTGAACGTACTAACGGTTCTATACACTTTCTAATAATAAAAAAATTAAAACAAGTAAGTACTAAAAGTAAGCCTAATAACAGCAACTAATAAAATACCTACGTATAGTAAAATACCTAAGTATAGAACGAATTATAGGCGCAACTCCTTTTTTGTACGAGCAAGTATATCACTTAATAATTTCTCAAAACTCATGGAAAGTTGATATTTCCAATTTAACCTGCGAATGCAGCTAAATATTTGATTCAGATTTTTTTTGAAATGTAGTTTAATCCTTTATTTTATTTTTTTTAGATTTTCTCACTGGCTTGTCATAGTTATCGTAACGTATGTGCTATTTAGAAATAATTTGCGAATACCTATAAATAGCTTAGACATAACTTACTTCTAATTGTAATTCATCAAACTGTATTAGTGCTGTTGGTGTTCCGAATAAAATACAATAAAATAAAAAAATCATATTCTATTTAAAATACGAGGGCTTGTGAATTAACTCATCAATTGCACAAATAAAACATATCAATTAAATCCCTCGACCACTTTACTGATAACTCAGCAATCTCGACCCGATTCGCAATGAATTGTCACTACATTCTTGGTTATCGCCATGACCTGCTTCATTACAATAGTTGTACTACTGAAATGGTCATAATAATAATAATAATTCTTTATTTCAGAACATGCTAGATCCATAAAGTGTTAGTAAAGTACATTGAATTACTTATAACTATGTTAGTTTCAATGTCAACAATTTTTTTTTTGTTCGTATTTCATTGCATCAGAATTTTGATGGAGTGTTTGTACATCACCCCATCATATTGATCAGCAATGACCCTCAGAATGTCATTGGGACTCCCACGTACTCTGCTGAGCAGTGAGGCTGCTCTTTCCTTAAGCAGGCCGCAAAACCATCTACTCGTGCATCTGCGTACATACTAGATGCACTGCAGAATCGCGGGAGACCCAACAACATTCTGAAAGCATTATTATATTGGACGCGAAGGGTATTGACGGCCCCCTTAGTTCATGTGAACCACAGACTGCTCGTGTAAAAAGTCTGACAAAATGATTTAAACAGCATTATTATCACTTCCTTGGAGCAGCGAGCGAATCTACGGATCAACATATTCGCCCTCACCGTCAACGCCCTTGCTCCCTCTCTATGTCCTCTTCATCTCTTAGATTATCAGTAAGCACATGCCCCAAATACTTAAACATCTATTAGGTTTATTATGACCGTGAATCTAAACCTTATAAAAGAAATCACTTTAAAAAAATTAAATGAAATTTGTAACGTCACATTGAGATCTCCAAAAACGTGGAAAATAAAATAGTGTGAAATAAGCGAAGAAAAATTTTTGGGCATTGGTGTACCACATGGTATACGATATTGGGCCCCATTATTTTTATTACCAATAAATATACTTCATATTATTATGGTTCACTATTTTAAGCGCATTAATACGAAGTAATTGGTGAGACTTTTACACATGTGATTTTGAGAAATAATAATTATTTTTTAGGTGGTCCTAGTCTAGCAATTTAATATCGAAGCTCATTTCATTGGAAATTAATTTACCTGTCCGCATACAGGGCTGAAGGAGACGTTCTCGCAGCGACAAGCAGCGCTACACGCCAGCGAGGAGTTTGCATCAGCGCCCAGCAGCCGGTAGTTTTCTTCGGGGCAGCTCACGAACATTAGCACTACCATTCCTGTAAACCATATGAGGTAGCTTTAGAGCCTGCTTCCTCACTTTATAGACAGTCAGCACAACTAGCATTGAAAATAATAAAAAAAGTATTATTTTATCTATTACATATAAATAAAATTTGAGTGTCTATTTGTAATATTGAAATAACCGTTTCTAATTAAATGCATATGAATACAGGGCATACACAAAAATAGCATTTATTTAATTTTTTGTCTGTCTGCCTCTCCGTCTGTCTCTTTGTTCCGGGCAATCTCTGAAATAACTGGACCGATTTGGACAAAGTCCTGTCCAAGGAAGGAAAAACTTAAGTAGCTAAGTTTTCCTTCCTTGGACAGGACTTATTTTCAAAAATCCTTTCTTTATATAAAAATTAAGTAATGTTGTTTCGCGTTACGGCATACATCGCGTGATCTGCGCGCCCTAACGAAGCGATTTTAATAAAATTTAGTATGAAGTTAGCTGATACTCAGGATACACATATATACGTTTTATTGCGGGAGGATATCATAAACCGGGTAACACCACGCGGTACAAATAGTTATTAGGATAAATATAATTCTGTATAATGCACTCGTTTTTTTAAGGACCTGAAATTAATACAGAATTTTTTATTTTGACTTCTCGTGTAATGGCAGTTAGATTTCTATTTAATAATTAGACTTTTCAAAAATTACAACACTCAGTCAACAGCTTCCAAGTGAACTGCCACCTGCAAACACCAACCTGCACTGTATATGGCAGCAGTGGCGGCGGTCCAGGCCACCTGCCTCGCCGTCGGCACCACTTTGAGGATCACTACGCCAGAATTATTATGCCCAGTCCCATCACCAGAATACCACCCAGACCTGTAAAAAAAAAAAAAAAATTTCATATATTTCGTTAAATATTTTTTAAATTGATACCAACTGAGTAGATACCTGCTGATGCTAAACTATTTTAAGAAAGAGACTTAAATTGCTAACATGTATATGGTATCATGAAGATGAATTTTAACTTGAAACACTTTCTCTGATTTCAGAGTCATTGGGAGTTTGCAAAGATCTAAATAGATAAATCTAGAAAAACAGAACATATTTATAAGTTAAGACAAAAATTACAACATAAAACTGAAGTACAACACAAACTTAAACTACAGTAAGTTTAAGTTTATAATGTACTGAGTATTAGAAACATCAAAAAGGTCTACAGAAAACTCCGCAATGGTATATATTTATATGTAATGGATATCCCACAATAACATTTTTTTGTCTTAACACAACATTAATCCTTATTCAATTAAATACCTTAAATACATTTTAATATAATATAGAACTGTATGGCATTTTACAGCATATGATTTGAACGAATATTTTCGAAGATATTACAGATTTAAGTTGCTGTACGTAGCGATTGCGGAGGTACCGGCCGACCAGGCACGCGGGAGCGTACCTACGAGTTTACGAATATCACCATTGCACCCATGCTAAGCAGGGGCAGGTCGCTAGTGATACATAAAACCAAGTCAATCTTCATTTCACCTCAACCACGAGCTTCCTACAGAAAAATCTACAACTGCCTAAGGCAACCAATTATTCCATATTGCAACACTTGATGTAGGGCATTTAAAACCAAGGTCTGTTAAGCGACCCATATCTATAAACCAAATAGGAAATAAATGAAGCTAATTGTAATTGGGTCAGAGTCAACGACTTTGTCTCTGCCAACGACGTACTGACAAATCAATCAATGTACCTCATGTGCTTATGCTCCAGTCGGCAGTACCGCAAGTCATAGTTTCAATCATTAAAAAAATACAGTATCGTACTTAGAGAAAGGCTAAAAATTCAAAGTATTTATTTTAACTTATTGAAGACTATCTAGTCTTAAACTCATCCAAAAGATAGNCCGATTCGCAATGAATTGTCGTACTACATCTTGTTTATCGCATGACCTGCTTCATTACAATAGATTGTACTACTGAAATGGTCATAATAATAAAATAATTCTTTATTCAGAACATGCTAGATCCATAAAGGTTAGTAAAGTACAATGAATTACTTATACTAGTTAGTTTCAATGTCAACAATTTTTTTTGTTCGTAATCATGCATCAGAATTTTGATGGAGTGTTTTGTACATCACCCCATCATATTGATCAGCAATGACACTCAGAATGTCATTGGGACTCCCACGTACTCTGCTTAGCAGTGAGGCTGCTCTTTTCCTTAAGCAGGCCGCAAAACCATCTACTCGTGCATCTGCGTACATACTAGATGCACTGCAGAATCGCGGGAGACCCAACAACATTCTGAAAGCATTATTATATTGGACGCGAAGGTATTGACGACCCCCTTATTCATGTGAACCACAGACTGCTCGTGTAAAAAGTCTGACAAAATGATTAAACAGCATTATTTCACTTCCTTGAGCAGCGAGCGAATCTACGGATCAACATATTCGCCCTCACGGTCAACGCCCTTCGCTCCCCTCTATGTCCTCTTCATCTCTCTAGATTATCAGTAAGCACATGCCCCAAATACTTAAACATCTATTAGGTTATTATGACCGTGAATCTAACCTAATAAAAGAAATCACTTTAAAAAAAATTAATGAAATTTGTAACGTCACATTGAGTGTCCAAAAACGCTGAAAATAAAATAGTGTGAAATAAGCGAAGAAATATTTTTGGCATTGGTGTACCACGGGGTATTACGATATTGGCCCCATTATTTTTATTACCAATTAAATATACTTTCATATTATTATGGTTCACTATTTTAAGCGCATTGATACGAAAGTAACTGGTGAGACTTTTTACACATGTGATTTTGAGAAATAATAATTATTTGTATTTATAAGTGTGGCCCTAGTCTAGCAATTTAAATCGAAGCTCATTTCAATAGAAATTAATTTACCTTCCGCATACAGGGCTGAAGGAGACGTTCTCGCAGCGACAAGCAGGCTACACGCCAGCGAGGAGTTTGCATCAGCGCCCAGCACCGGTAGTTCTTCGGGGAGCTCACGAACATTAGCACTACCATTCCTGTAACCATATGAGTAGCTTAGAGCCTGCTTCCTTACTTTATAGACAGTCAGCACAACTAGCATTGAAAATAAAAAAGTATTACTTATCTATTACATATAAATAAAAATTGAGTGTCTATTTGTAATACTGAAATAACCGTTTTTAATTAAATGCATATGAATACAGAGCAATACACAAAAATAGCATTTATTTAATTTTTTGTCTGTCTGCCTCTCCGTCGTCTGTTGTTCCGGGCAATTTCTGAAATAACTGGACCGAAATCCTTCTTTATATAAAAAATTAAGTAATGTTGTTTCGCGTTACGGCACACATCGCGTGATCTGCGCGCCTAACGAAGCGATTTTAATAAATTAGTATGAAGTTAGCTGATACACAGATACACATAAGGCTACGTTTACTGCGGGAGATATCATAAACCGCGGGTAACACGCGGTACAACTAGTTATTAGGATAAATATGAATTCTGTATAATGCACTCGTTTTTTAAGGACCTGAAATTAATACAGAATTTTTTTATTTTGACTTCTCGGTGTAATGGCAATTAGATTCTATATTTAATTAATTAACTTTTCAAAATTACAACACTCAGTCAACAGCTTCCAAGGAACTGCCACCTGCAAACACCAACCTGCCTGTAATGGCAGCAGGCGGCGGTCCAGGCGGCCACCTGCCTCGCCGTGCACCACTTGAGGATCACTACACCAAAGTTATTATGCCCAGTCCATCACCAGAATACCACCCAGACCTGTAAAAGAAAATAAATTAATTCATATTATCGTTAAACATTTTTAAAATTGATAGCAACTGAGTAGATACCTGCTGATCTAAACTTTTAAGAAAGAGACTTAAATGAAGTACACACAAACTTAAACTACAGTAAGTTTAAGTTTATAATGTACTGAGTTTATAAACATCAAAAAGTCTACAGAAAACTCCGCAATGGTATAGTTTATATGTAATGGATATCCCACAATAACATTTTTTGTCTTAACACAACATTAATCCTCATTCAATAAATACCTTAAATACATTTTAATAAATATAAACTGTATGCATTTTACAGCATATGATTTGAACAATATTTCGAAGATATTACAGATTTAAGTTGCTGTACGTAGCGATTGCGGCGGTACCGGCCGACCGGGCAGGCGGGAGCGTACCTACGAGTATTACGAATATCACCATTGCACCCATGCGAAGCAGGGGCAGGTCGCTAGTGATACATAAAACCAAGTCAATCTTCATTTCACGTCAACACGACGCTTCCTACAGAAAAATCTACCAACTGCCTAAGGCAACCAATTATTCCATATTGCAACACTTGATGTAGGGCATTTAAAACCAAGGACTGTTAACGCCCATATTATAAACCAAATTGGAAATAAATGAAGCTAATTGTAATTGGGGTCAGTGTCAACGACTATGTCTCTGCCAACGACGTACTGACAAATCGAATCAATGGTACCTCATGTGCTTATGCTCCAGTCGGAGTACCGCAAGTCATAGTTTCAATCCACAGATTTCCCAATACAAGAGATGGGGCAAGCCGCGTTTAAAGTGCGACAAATATAAGCTCAGCGAGCATACACTGGCTGCCAGTTTGCGCTCTGTGAGACGAGTCAAAACGCACGAATATTAGAAGAAATAGCCGTTTTTTTTTTTCAAAAAAACCACTGCCACTCCACGCAATTGTAATATGCCATCATCGCAATGAATCAGTAAATTTACCAAGTAATAGAATAACTTCTCACATTAAGAACCGAAAAGAAATTGCGACACTGGGACTGCGTATAAACTTGGCGGCTTGTCCAGTCTAATTGTATATTCGGATGTCTGTGTTTCAATCAATAAAAAAATACACTAGTATCGGTACTAATTATTTGTAGAGAGAGAGACTAGAAATTCAATGTGTTTTGACTTATTGATTGAAATTCAATGTATTTTAACTTATATGTATTTTAACTTATTGAACACTATCTAGTCTTAAACTCATCCAAATCCAGTTCTTCTTGGATATCAGAATCAGGATTTAAAGAACGTATTTGGTAGGAAAGACCAGTGTGGATAAACTATCTTCTTATAAGAATATCATATGTTTTTGGGGTATTATTTCTCTATCATGCAGGTCAGTGTTCAATATATGGTAAAAAGTTTAAGTTTTATGTAAACATACAAAATAGTAAATTTGGAACTCCTCAAAACCCTCTTTGACTTGACATTAACCCTCTAACTGCCAGAAGAGACGTCCAGAATCTATAGTATGTGAACACACAAACACAATAACAGCTGTGACGATTAATGGATTAATCTAACATTCATTAACTTCACCGCAAGTCAGGTGCTTACCGCTAACTCTTAAAATAGTATTATAATAATATTACTTCACTTTGGTACAAAAATGCTGACGTATCATTATAGTAATACTGCTTTAAGAGATGCCGGTAAACTTCCAGAATACCAAAACAAATATTTCCTCGAAAACCGTCCGGAACGTTACAGATAGTCGACGCTAGTACCTCACCCGAGACTAGGTTGGCGTCATGAGTCGGCAACCGGAACTGCTTCTCCAGGTACTTGGGTAAGAAGCTGTACACCCCGCTGATCGGCATCAAATGGAGCACCGAACTCGCCGTACGCCACATCAGGATGTCGTTCGTCAACTGACGCTTTATCGTCGCGAAGAAGTCTGCGGGATGGAAAAGAAAAATATAAATTATAATTTCTGCAAACAGCGTACTTTCTTACTTACGTACTTTCAGTTACAGATTATTTGAGTATTAAGTGTTCTGCAAAACTATTGAGCCTAAATTCCATCAAAGCTAGATGGTAGTCCAAATCAGAAATTTTGACTGCCACCTACAAGTGTTCTGATTTTTGGCAATTAAGTAAACAGCTAAATTGTCGGTCAGTGGAGTCTATGAGCAGTGATGAACCTTGAAGTATGGATCACAAGTACCGGAGAAAAGATGAAGTCATGGTTTCATCCAATTTTCTTACTTGCCTCACGCGTCAGCTCACAATATAAAGTACAACTACAAGGGTCAGAAATAGACCAAACGACCAGAGCCGCGGTAGTATTTTACTAGACATATTTTTCTAAATATCCGGGTCCTCCGCTTTCTCTACCGGCCGACCATTTCCAAGTATGAAGTCCCAGGAACCAGACCTTTCTAGACAACATAAACCGGCTTTACAAGTATAAAATCAAACTTTATGATCACCTTTAAATAGTGGTTCATTCTTCTCTTTTGATTTCTTTGGGGGAGGTGGCAAAGGCTCTTGCTTGATTTGTCTCGGGAAGCAGAACATCAGACGACAGCAACACAATGAATCCCGCTATGAACACCATACCTGAAGTAATACATTTAACATTTTAAAACAATAGGTTTATGAAATAAGCTTATATTATATTGAAAAGTGGCAACTATGGTAGGCATACATAGTACACCTATATATTATCCTACAATTGGCTAACTTATAGTATGGGCATACTTTTAGGCCGTGGTATCCTAGAATTTCACTAAGTTTTTTGATGTTATAAGTGTACAGGACGGTCTGGACGCTCACCTGATGGTAAGTAATACGCCAGACCATGACAGAGCGATATTAAAGGAGACCAGCAACTGATAGACAGTTATTATCCCCCGTTAATGCCGCACTGCGCCCATCACCCGAGACAACAGATGTTGGGTCTCTTATACCCGGTAATTAAGTAGTCGTCTCTCGTCACAATTAGAGCAAATCAATATTATTGATGCTTAAAAGTCATTGCTCTGCCAATTTAATATAAATTGAATATAAATCAAGGTTAAAACTGCCGCTATCCTATGGATCCAAATGGCACATCAGTTTTATATTCTGTACGGTTTTCTGGTGGATTTGAATCTTAAATAACGACAAAAGATCAAAGCAAAAAGAAAATATTTGCCTTATAAAATACATGCATTGTCTCAATCATCATTTTAACAATTACATATTTCCGCCAAATGAACAACAATCGCCGATTTCCCGACAAAGAAACGGCCATTCAACCACCAGCCGCTCTAATTGCACTGAGCACAATTCGTCTTAAAGTATCAATAACGTGCGAAAACTTCGTCATCCATTAAAGCCCTCACAATAAACCAGAAAACACACATGTTTGTGTAGACACGCCTAATTTCCATAAACAGACATTTGCCCGTACGAAGCATTTGAATCATATTCGCAGATACTGCGAAAAAATTGCTAAGCGCTAGAGCAAATAACATCAGAGTCCATCCAATAAAGTGTTTGCTCGTTTTATCAACAGGATCGATATAGACTGATGTTATTATGACAATTATCGAGTCTGAGTGAGAAATGGCCAGGCATAAGTTACACCTACGTAGATCCTATCGCAACACACATCACAGGAGAGTTAGTTAAAAATTCACGCTCCGCGAGGCGCCACAGTGCGTGACCAATCTCATGAATATACAATTCGAGCAAGCATGGATAATAGGTTTTCAAACTTGGCATGCATTTTACCTCTCAAGTAATCTTTAGTGGTGATGCTGATATAACATCTTTATGGCTAAAATATAGTGGAAACGTTCTTTGACAATGTTGGTTTATTTTACAAGTAATGGGCATGTTGCAAAATTTTCTAAAACAAATTTAAGTTACAGCGAGAGTAGTTGGAATCTACAATAAGTGTAAAGTTTAAGAATAAAATTTATTTAAAAATAATCTATATTGAATTTGAGACAAGCTTCTCCGTATATTTCAAATTTATTACATACATTGAAAAAGTAAGAGACGGTAAATTACCCTTTCTTCAGATTGCACAGTTGAATAAAGACCATTCCGATTATAATAAATCGTTACGAAATGACGCTTAGTGATAAACATAATAAAAATTGGCCAAGCGCGAATCGGACTCGCCCGTGGAGGGTTCCGCAGCAGCAAGTAACATAAAATGAAATATATTTTATTTACTTAGGCACCTACTACAGCTTTAATAAGAGAAAATAGTAGCTCACCGAATAAAAAAAAACTACAGACAAGATATCGTTCAAATTAAATTTCATTATTGGATTTCATGGTAATGTTCACCATTTTTTTATTCATTTTATCAACCCCTTAACTATTTTAGACATTAGAGGACACTTTTTTTCTACTTTGGTAATGTCTCTCGCGCAAACTATTCAATATTATTATAAAAAAAATATTCTAGAAACCTCAATATCATTTTTCAAGACCTACACATTGATACCCCACACGTGGGAACAATTTTTGAGTTTCAGTTCAATGTATGGGGAACATATACTAACAAAGTTTGAATAGTGTAGTGCTTATAGTTTCGAAAAAAAAGGGTTTGACATACGGACGGACAGACAGACTTGACGAATCTATAATGGTTCAATATTTTGCCATTTGGCTACGGAACCCTAAAAACGAAACACGCCACAATGTAACGTTCTATGAAATGTGTTCAACACTAATTTGGCTTGAGCATAAAGTCATGAGAGTTTTATTTTTTTAAAGATTAAGAAAGACACGGTCAATGAGAATATTGGCCAGTACAATAAGCATCTTAGAGAGTCACACAACTGTCGTCCTTCTGAGATAGGAGGGCACATATTTTAGAAATACCAAGGTGTCGTTGACTGTTATGAAACGGAAACGAATTGGAGAAAGTTTAACACCTAATGCATAAAACAAAAAGATAATTTACAAATTTGACACAAACACATACATGCCTATTAACGACTTTCTCATCGTAGGTATTGGCAGTGGCGTTATCGATTTTTGTTACGATGTTTTTTCATGAACTCGTACAAGATATATACGGCCATATCACAATTCCAATACTATCTTCACTTCTGAATCAGTGCGGAAACCTAGGTGCGAATGTAAACAATTCGAGCACATTGAATACAGAAATCGTTTGTGCGCCGCCAAGGTCGTCCGGTCGACGCTCAGTCAAGGGCGTTCGCTAGACGCGGGGCCTACCCACGGCGGCCCACGGCTCAAAATAATTTCCTTACATGCCTATCGTGGGATCTACAACCGGGGACGACAGTTGCAGGAGTGACGTAAGTTCGTGGCAAACAGAGGCACCCGGTGAACCGTACATTTGTAACATAGATGAAGAGGAAGGTCAGCGGGAACCGGTTTAAAAGTAAAAGTGATCAAGGCGGTCGCGTGTCCACCCACTAAATCCTCATTACGAGCGGCGTCGGCATAATTGTCGACAAGGCGCGCAGCCTTGGCCGTGACCGGCTGTAGATAGAGCGCTTATTTTAGTTGTGGTGACGCGCCGTGATGTAACGCGCCACGCGTTATGTAATGTGGAGCGTGCGCCGGCGCAGCGTGACGGACCGAGCGCACCGAGAAAAAAGCGAAAGCCGAGGGACTGCAGCCGCAAGTCACTCGCGCTACACGCCCCATCGCGTCAACACCACAACAACATACAAAATATAATATATCCCAAATCGCAGCTTATTATGGTACAAAATGTCAATTATGCAAGAGATTTCCCTCCGAACCGAAAACTCCTTTGCACCGCCAATCATAACGTAATTGACATGATTGAAACCAAATGAAGGAAGGTGTAATGAGCGCCGATTAACATATTGCGCGATTCAATCCACATGCCTATTATACGTTAAGAAATTTCGTACATAACACACGCGCAGGATTCGCAGGAAAACCGTTTTGCGTAAGCGATCAAGATATGCAAATTGCACAATGAAATCCACTCAAATGTTTCAATTCGATCACATTTTGAACTTATCGTGCAAAAACCGGGAAATGTGTTTTGTTCGCGGTGGCAGTTAATATTATATACAAGCATGAATTCGTCATGTAACTCATCAGAATTCAGTGCTTCATTCATGAACTTATGGTAGTTGAACAATAAGGAAATACGCGGAAACCATTCAATGAGTATTTGCGAATTCGTTTTATTGCCAGTCGGGGCACGTTTGTAGCAGTTTTCTACACTATACAAATACTGTAAGTTGTTCTTAAAATGAGGAAGAAGTTATTCTCAGCCTTCAATGAATATAAGGGTTTTTATGCGTGCAAGCGCACGCGCCGTGGTACTTTGCAGTCCTACGCACGCATTCGATTGGTACCTCGGTCACGCGCACGCTTTCTTCGGTTTTGCGCGCGAATCTGCGCAAGCGCCTTGCTAACGGTAGATGGTGGTACTGCAGTGGAATGCGACCCGCGTTCCATCCTCAGCAGGTGGATCTGTGCCATCTATTCAGAATGTATTACGACCCATGTGGTATAATGGTTGGGGAATCTGCTATTAGAGGCATCAAGGGCTCCGGGTTCAAACCCCAGGCATTACAAACATTCGTGTGAACGCCTGTTGTATTAGATTGGGCTATGTTATGTGTATATATGTCGTATTTACAAAAATAATGTTTATTCGTTGTCTAGTTAGTACTCATAGTATAAGCTCCTCGTCTAAATCGGGAGAAGATGGCGCTACGTGAAGCACTTATTACACTTTGTGATCTTCAGACTACCTGCAAATCGCATAGTTTAATAAAAGAACAGCAAGGCTACCTGTACTAACTGTTATTACACTATGCAATTTGCACACTGCAGTTCGCAAGTCTGCAGATCGCAAAGTGTAAGAAGTGCATGAATGTCAGTGGATATTTTTATTACAAATGCAATATGTTGACTACAACATCCAGACTACAAGGCTCCGTAACGCCCTCGCAATATTACATAAGTCATGCAACAATATGGTAGGCTGTTAGGAACCTGTTTTACTGAGGTTTACTCTAATACTGATTACAAATACAATGTAACAAGATTATGAGCTATCAAGAATTCCACTGAAGCTTAGCTTTATCCCACATTAAAGGAATGCAGTAAAAGAAAAATCGAGTTATGATTACCATTAGTAGGTAAAATGTATGTCTACCATCTGCCAGATTTTTTTTTTGTATTTCACTACTAAATAAAAGGACATGTGTAAACCATGGACGTATTAAACAATACGGACGGACTGTCCCCGAAATAACAGCTGATGTCGGGCCTTACCGGACAGCAAAGCAATTGACAGATTGGGCTGTAACCCACAACGCTGGCACAATGCGGATTGGGTCCATCTTAACGTGCCCTCTAAAGCACGGAATCAGCATGGAAAATGGGTTGGAGGAATTTAGGCGTGGATCATTGTGCTGTACCATTTTTTTTATATTTAATTACTCACCAAGCCACCAAGCGCCAACCCATTTGGGATCACTCGAAGCGTATCCAGGATCTGATAGTGGGTCCACGTAGACCCTCGTGCAGAGAGCGCCCAGGAGGAAACCGAGAGCTGGACCGATCACTCTGATACCGATGGTGATCGCTGTTGACAAAGAAAATTGGTTTAATTTTACAGTCATCATCCTCATCATCAACATCCCGTAATATCCCACTGAAGGAACAAGGTCGCATAACAATGGGAGTAAATTTTACAGTACTGAGTTATTTTCTCTGAAGGTTTCGGACCTGACCATGTTTTTGAAAGAGATATTTTAGAAGAAGCCTACGTTAGACGGTTATACATTAATCAAAGAGAACAATTTTTAGCCTAGAGCCTTAAGTATTTATACTATTTTTAGGTGCTTTATTTACTTTTAATACTAAAGCGGAAGTGCAGCACAAGTTAAGCTTTTTGAATTACTTCGAATATATGCATCTTGAACGTCAACCCCAGAGTGGAATACTGAGATTATATGCCCTATTCACAAGAAGGCTGTAAGAAAAGATGCGCGAATTACCGAGGGATTGCTCTACTGCCAACAGGTAAAGATTATCATATGTGCTACTTGAAGACTGGAACCGTACGCGGAAAAAATTGTTGGATTATCAGGGTGGTTTCGGAGAAATCGCAGTACAGTTAGACCAGATTTTTCTCCAAACAACTAATGGAGAAAAAATGGAATACGCTCAGAGTATCCATTCGCTGTTTGTTGATTTCACCAAAGCATATGACAGCATTGATCGCGGAGCCCTATATGCATATTAAGTATTTGCCATCCCTTCGAAGTTGGTAAAATGATTGAAGTTGCCAACCCAAGTGAGTAAAATGAAGGTCCGGATAGAAGTCGAACTTACAGCCGAATTCGATGTAAATACCGGGTTAAAACAGGGCGATGCCCTGTCGCCGATGCTTTCAATCTGGTTCTGGAATATGTCATCAGAAGGGTTCTAGAACAGGATTCTGGACTGTGCCTAAATGGAAAGTATATGGTGGTAGGGTATGCGGACGATCTTGCCCTGCTAGGCGCGAATAAAGATGAAGTTGTGCAATCTGCAATAATACTAGAAGAGGAGGCAAAGAAGGTTGGGCTCAGAATAAACCACGATAAGACAGAGTATCCATATGAGACGTTATAAAAAACACGAGCAAACGTGAAGACCTGCATGTTGGGATACAGTCTATAAAGGAGTAAGCAGGTTCAAATATTTAGGTTGCACAATAACAGATACAAACACCAGGGATGAAGAAATAGATATCCGTATCTATAACACCTTACGCTGCAGTGCAGCCTACACAGGTGTTGGCGTCCAAGCTTCTTAGTAGAATACGAAAATGCGTATCTACAAGACAGTTATTAGACCGATACTCATGTACGGCTGTGAGCATGGACGCTAACGCTGAAGAAGAGCGGAAACTCCTTGTGCAGAGAGAAAAGTGCTCCGTAAGATTCTGGGTCCAGTCAAAANTTCATATGAGACGTTATATAAAAACACACGAGCAAACGTGAAGACCTGCATGTTGGGGATACAGTCTATAAAGGAGTAAGCAGGTTCAAATATTTAGGTTGCACAATAACAGATACAAACACCAGGGATGAAGAAATAGATATCCGTATCTATAACACCTTACGCTGCAGTGCAGCCTTACACAGGGTGTTGGCGTCCAAGCTTCTTAGTAGAAGTACGAACATGCGTATCTACAAGACAGTTATTAGACTGATACTCATGTACGGCTGTGAGGCATGGACGCTAACGCTGAAAGAAGAGCGGAAACTCCTTGTGGCAGAGAGAAAAGTGCTCCGTAAGATTCTGGGTCCAGTCAAAAGGCCGGACGGTAGTTGTAGGGTTCGCACTAATGCTGAGATCTCGGAATTGATGTTCACACCCAATATCCTCGGCGAGACGAAGGCGCAGCGTCTTCGCTAGCTTGGCCACCTCGAGAGAATGGAGGGGCATCGCCATGTGAAGAGAGCATACCTGGGCCAACCGGTTGGGCGGCGCCCCGTGGGCCGCCCCAGGTACCGCTGGAAGGACGTCGTCGAGTCTGATCTGCGTGAACTCCAGGTCAATGACTGGCGGGAAGTGGCGCAGGATCGACAAAGATGGCGATCTCTTGTTTCGGAGGCCAAGACTCACTTCGGGTCAATGAGCCAGCGGAGTAAGTAGTAAGTAAGAACTCTGCTCATCAGTGGTAGCTTCATTTGACATATCTAGGTGTAATTTATAGGTGTACTGAATAAACACTTTTCATTTTCTGGTCTTTTAGGTCGAAACATGGTTGAGGGTTAACAAACCTTTATTGGGTTGCTTGGGACAGAAGTCTATCAAGGATACGATTCAAGATGATATAATGACATAGTGAAGTCTTAATTAATCTAAATTGACTTGAATGATGTTGCTTCATAAAATATTGCAAATGATTTAACTGTGTGTAATAAAGTATATAAGTTTTGTAAAACATGTTCGTGTATACGCGTAAGCCTTTTCAGGCTCACCTTTTGTGTACTACTAACATTAGGACATAAGTCCGGAATCGATATTTCACGTAATAATAAATAAAAAATCTTTATGTATTCTGGTACCTACAGTGACAGCCCTATCGACAATCTGTCCCTACGCCGAGTTCGCTTCTCAACCCGGAATAGTGTTCCGTGTGTATTTGTACTCGTACTATGATTACTAGCTTCAGTAGCTTTCTCATCAGGCCTATATGGGCATGAAAATGTTTATTGGAAACTAAGATACATTGTAAGCAAGAAGACGAGATGCGGATCTAACCGATCTTATATTAAATAGTGTATTATTTTATGGTACACTTGCTGTTGCCCTGCGGTGTTACGTGCGTTATAAAATGTTCGCCTACAGGAAAACATAACGCGCACCCCGTGCAACGGCGTGAGCTACACGCCGCTCGGTATAAATTGGTAAGTTTTCCTAAAATAAAATCTTTTTCCAAAATTAAAGTAGCCTAAGTATTTCCTTATAACATCACCTATCTACCAATAAAATGTATAATTTCCCGTAAGAATCGATCAAGCTGTTTTAGAGATTACTTGGAACAAACAGACAAAAATTTAACCAGACACTCCAATTTTATTTATATATAATAAATGTATGCATTTAAAGGTTTTCGCAGAAATCTCTATTAACCTAATTTACAGTATATATTGTATCGAAATTAAGCGGTCTTAATTTAATATCACAATATTCAAAACAAAATCGCTCTACATAATTATAAATTCTACGTAATTAAATAGTACTACCGCAAACTTGCGTATCATTACGTGCACAGGTACAGAAACGGCGCGAATTCGTTATCATTACCGATATCAATGAAGACGCTGCGTCTGCGCATTCATTTTGGTATTTAACAAACGGCAGCCATCAGTCAAGCGGACCACGCTAAAGACAACGCACGTGTCCGCGCTCGCTCTGACTCCATAAAACCGCGTGTGACTGCATCCAGACAGCAAGCATGGTGAGTGACATTCGCAATTACAACGTGCTCATTCAGTGATTACATGGAAACGAAAAGTGATACAATGGAATTGCATCGAGTACCATTTCACGTGTTCTTATTGTCGCGAAAAAAATGCATTGTAGCGAAAACGACGATTGTGCAAGGAATTTCGTGATGACAGGTGATAATTAACGATCGCATATTGTTGTAGCTTTGGTGTAGGTGCGATATCGTCAATTTTTATTATTATCTTTATAAGTTAATATTTATCCTAATCACTATATTGTCTATGTTTTTATTGACAGTTCTTGTTTGCTATCTTAAATCGATAGAATTTTGTCCTAATCTAGACTGCCTATTTTTCAAATTTCGTGGTCCCAAGTCGATAGAGTTAGAAGCAAAAATCAACAATAAGTTGCATAACTTGTTTTGTTTATTTGAAAATCCTACAAAATCGGCTGAATACTTATGATAATATTTAAAATAAAATCAAATTCAGTGAAAGGGCTTAGCCTAATGCACTACTTCGATACGTTAACGGCACAGAGAATAAAATATTTATTAGAACCAGTTTATTAAAGAAGACTAGGAAGACCATGGTTTATATCGGTTAAAACATTAGGAGAAATATTTTTTATCGTGACGATGGTGATGAAACTGATAAAGTTTGATTTCTACACATATAAGATTTTCAATTGTGTCTAGAATCCTCTAGTCCAGAAAAGCGGCGCACCGTGATATCTGGCGCAAAATAAGTTAGACCTTTGTCCAAAAGTGGACGGCAATAGAGAGTGTAAATGTAGGTACAAAAGTCAATCATAAGACCTAAGTACAACATCAATAAAAAATATAGTAATAATATACCTTACAACATAAGTAAAAATATAGAACCTACATTTGAAAAATTTCCCGAGAATGACATTCATCAGCCGGGTTCGCAATCATTCCAAAAATAAAACATAGAGCGAGCTAAAGCTAACAAAAAAACGAAAATCTAAACACACGTTTTTCAAAAATAGTAACATATAGAGTCGTCTGTTTGTCCTATTTGTTTTGATGGCGTCCCCATCCCGTTGTCTGATTCCGCTAAAAATCTTGGAGTCATCTTTGATTCTAACCTTGATTGGGGTTGTCATTTAAGGGATGTCAGTCGGAAAATTTATTTCTCTATACATTCTTTGAAAATTCTCCAAAAATTTTTGCCCAAATCAACAAAAATCGCTCTTGCCCAGTCTATTTTACTGCCTTTACTTGATTATGCTGACGTTTGCTGTCTTGATGCCACAGAGGAGCAATTAAATATGTTGGAACGTCTGCAAAATCTTTCGTATCGCAGTTTCGGTCTGAGCTTGGGTGGCTTCCTATTCGACTTCGTAGAAATTCACGTATTCTTTGCTTTCTATACAACGTGCTCTATAATCCTTCTTATCCTCGTACCTAAAGTGTCGTTTTACTTTTGCTCGTATTCCTGACGATCCCTGTAGGTCTCACTTAAAATCAATGCTAGCTTTCCCACCGCATAAGTCGGACTTCTTTTCTTATTCCTTCTCTGTGCATGCAGTTAGATTGTGGAACTCTCTTCCATCTAGTATTCGAGACAGCCCTAGTATTTCAATATTCAAAAAACGGGTCAAGGGGTTCTATCTTCCTAGCTGAAATTATTTTTAATTATGTATGTTTATGTATATATATATATATATATATTAAATTTTGGGATGGTATGTATGTGTTTATATTTATATATCTATGTTAGTGTATGTATATATTTATATGTTTGTATATTTATATATGAATGTGAGGTTTCAGGTAACAAACTTAGTTAAATATGTATTTATGTAATAGTTTCTTTGTGTAGTTGCGCACTTTGTCTGCCTGTCTCAGTATGTTTTTTTTCCTGTTTAGGACTGCTGGAAGAAATTCCATTCGGAATAAGCAGTACCTTTGTACTTTTTTTTCTCACTATATATTGTTCTGACTATTTTGTATGTGTGCATAAACAATAAATAAATAATATAATATAACAAAATTCTTGCATCAGCCCGAAAGCTCTATTTCGAATAGGTATGCCAAAAATAAAAATCTCTTTTAAATACATTAAATGTAAAATAACAATATATAAATGTTGTTGTCACAACGACCTTTCAAAGGATGCAGTGTCTTCAAAACTTGTTTAATTTTTTCAATGCTTCTTTTAAATAAATTTAAATGTTGCAAATGTAAGGAGGTCACATAATAATCTTTTATAACTCTTAAATTCTTCACAAAGTGGCCCTTAATAACACACATACAAGGGTGATCACCCTTTCGATGTCCTACCATTGCGCTAATTACTTAACTTGCCCAAAATGAGTTGTTTTCTATTTTTTTTTTGTCGAAATGAAAGGAATAAACAACAGTTTATTTGCCTAATGATGAGTAATACGTCTGCCAATAACAGATGTGTGAAAGGAAATTGGTTTCCTTTAACACTGAATCGACTGTAGATAGGAGGTAATTAGTTTTTGTGGACTCCGCCCTGCGCCCGTCGCCTTGAGACTATGGGTGTTAGGTCTCTTAGGCCCAGTAATTTCCCTCCTCCCGAAACTCAGAAGTGTTTATTACTCCTATATCAAGGATAGATGAATGACTATATAATTAATAATAGTAAGTAGATACACTTAGGCTACTCTATATACTCGTAAAGCCTGGGTGAATCTGAACCTAGTTACTAAAAATTTTATTCAATATTTAGCCCATAAATGTCAATTACAGACTAAGTTGCAGAACTCCTAATTAAATACATATTGGTGTCATATCTTCGTATATTAATTAAACTCACTTGTATTGCATCTCATATAAAACGTTAAATAAATGACACCTGTGTTAATATTCAAAGATTTTGTTGAGCAATTTGTGTCAGGGTTTGGTACTAATTTACTTAGGGACGGGTTCGATATTAAACTAAACGACCGAAGTAAAGCGGTATCCACATTGACAGTTTTAGATATAATCATGCCCAAACACCTCTGTCTTGGACTCGGACTTTCAAATCTACCTTTGTTAACCTTTGTAAGTATATATTAAGGCCCGTATTCTAGAACGAGACTCAAGCATTGATCTTTACTTAATTATAGTTCATTATTATCTTTTGATCGTATATAGCGCTATCCCTTTCTAACTCAATTTAAGTAAAGATCAAAGGGCCTAAGTTTTATTATTGACATTCAATAAGTCAAAACTACATTAAATAAAAATCTTTGGAAATTGCTAAAACCCAGGATATTTTGTTTCGTAAAAAAATGTATAGAATGAAAAAGTATGGTATAAAAAATACATATCAAAAAAGTAAGTACAAAGTGTCAAAATAAAGAATTTCTTCGATGTTTGTTTAAAATTGCTGACTAAAACGTAATGCGTAACTATGAATAATTGAAAACATACCTTGACATACATTATATTCCCAATGTATAAGTATAATTACTTATTTGTGTTAAATGTAGTAATAGTACGACACAAGATATTTTTAGTTTAGAAAATAAAAATGCATTTTTATTTATTACTAAAAAACTTTTAAAAATTTGCAATAATGATGATTTATTATATTTTACATTAACAGTCTTAAGTTAGCTTAAGTATCAGTTCTGGGGGCTTACCGCAATTTCTTAAAACAGTATTACAATAACATTACTTAGCCTTTACTGGTACATAAATGCTGACGTATCATTATAGTGATACTAGAAATCGCGGTGATTCCCCTATACTTGGTTGTCATTTGTTATTAATTAATACCCAATTGTAAACTCCCAAAATATGTATTATACAATCGGTACTGTCCTAAGTTTGCGAGTACAAAACGTGAATATATTTATTTACTCAACAACCATAAAATTATCTTTTATCTTTACTATTTTAATCTAACAAGTTATATTCGAACAGATGTCATGATAAAACACCTACTATTTTATCTTAATAAAATATTGCGTTTGAGATAGAAATATGTTATGGAATGTATGCATGATACGTCACTATGAATACCTCGAGCTCCATAATTAGGTACACTAAAGTAATTGATATATCTGAGTTTTAAGAACGTACCTACTTATTTCTTTTTATGATAAAATACGAGCAAGTATCAAAAAAGGCGTTGTGACGCTATCAGCAAGATACAACATCAATCAAGCCTATCCCATTGAGAGCACAACTCTTCTCTAAAGGAAAATATAGTCAAACTACTTTTTGCCCACGGCTTCGCTCGAGTTATGAAGTATTATTTTTTATTTGAACATTATCATTATCCTTTCTTAGGGGACGCCTACGTCATAGTAGCTTTATGCATGCCAAATTTCATTTGTGCGTTAATAGATCACTTTGTCAGCCAGTCAGTCAGTCGCCTTTAAGTTATATATATTTAGATAAAAGTCATATTGGCAGACAAAAGAATATAAACAACAAATTTTAAAATGGAACAGAAGCAACACATATGAAAATCTACAAATTCGCAAAAGCATAGAGTTCATTGTAAACAATAATTTATCAAATATATAATTCATTTCAAATTATTGTTACTTCGTAAAATAGAGATGTCTGATTCTAGATTTAATGTCAAATGCATTTACAACTGTATTTATCTTGATAAGACATTGCCAAATAGGTGCCCCAGTCATGAATAACTTTTGTTTATCTCAAAATATTATTATGTTTTTTTTTCTCAAAACTTTTATGATCTGCCTTTACATTTTACGTTTAGGTGTATGTATACATACAATGATGCCCACTTTAACCATAATCCATTACTCAATAAAACCCCAAATCAAATATTGTGGGTATTCCCAAAATTAATAAGTAACATACTCGCAGTTTCCAAACAAGTTTAATTGAATAGTATATTATATAAAATGAAATTGATTATTTGCATAAAACATGATGTTATCGGGTAGTGATAGGTTTATTAAAGAGAGTAAATGTTTTACCTTTAGCTATTTCCCGATCCACTGCATTACTCATACAGCCTCCACCAGCGACATGTCTAATAATTACAATTAAATAGTGTCAGGTTGTATATCTAAATTTCAAATATATTTATTTATAATTATATCATATTGAGATTTCTCAAAAGTACCTATGTCATATTTAAATAATTACAATAATAACGAAGTCGGGTTGTACAGTTATAGAATTAAAAATTATAAACCATTTAAAACCCTACTATATTTAATAAGATGATAGTAGGAATACGCACTCTTAGGATGGTAGTAGTTCACACCAACCAATCGATTGGGTCACATTCAATCTGCCCTGAGCCATGCTGTGTGGAAAAGCCCTGTGTGGTACCTGAAATAGGACTTTATAGGCTGATTGATGGGATAAATAAATAGCAATAGCTTGCTACTCGAATAAAAATATATATTGTAACTTACACTACCGGAGAAAAAAAAATAGGTTATTAGCATCATAATTTTATTTAATTAGAATGTTTTATCATTACCAAAAAGGTAACTAAGTATGTTTTTTTAATAAATTGTATTGTAATTATACAATAACGAACTTTCGTAGTGGCGAGTGGTCTAGACTAGATACATTGTACCAATTAGTAAATAAAGTGTTCATTCTTTAACAAATATACATTATGTGTTATTATAACGTAACAAAAAAGAGTGTCTTAAACATTAGTTAATTACTTGTTTATTCTCTTCCTGGGACTTATGTAGGTACGTCTAGAAAAATCATTAATTGTATGGTACAAAAGGTACTACGAGTATTTACACTTAGATGAGATACACTGCTAAATAAAAAATCTCCGTGGTTGTACCAATTGTAAAACACATCCTAAATGAACGCTACTTATAATAAAACTTATAAGGTAACTGAACATACTCGTATGATATGAAATATATGAGACTACATCATTTTCCGTATAGATTTTCTGCGTTTTCAAACTCGAATGTAGCGTCACGTAAATAATTTGCATCTATTGTACTATTATGACTAAATGTGCTGCCTCTGGAACGAATTTACTAAATACGGCTATATTGCTCGCAACAACATGCTACATTTAAACAATTTATCAAAATACGTTATGTACTATATAATAATCAAAACTCCTCCATGTTTGGGTTTAAATTAAACAACATTAAATAATCTTTATTAAAATCGTATTCAAATAAATATTTTTATTGAACATCTAAGCGTGAATGACCTACGTTTTGATTGCAAAGTTCATTGGGTATTAAATTTTATACTGTTATGAAATGTATGAGGTTTGTTGGCTGTTTTATTATATTGTTTTTGTATTATTTTTTGTATCTGTAATAAATTGGTCGTATTTTGAAAACAACTTAAACCCAATGCTGTGTAATTGCATATCATCCATTAATTTTTTGTAGATAATATAACACGAACAAAACAACTTTTGCTTCAACACAACAAATTTTAAGACCGTTATATCTGTGTGTGTTCCAATAAAGTCACTTAAAAATTTCCAAGAACAGATAAAAAGTACTCCGTCTCCAAAGTCCCAAGTTTACAAAGACTCAAAGGCTACAATAAAAGCGGAATTATTATTTGGCGCCGAAACACTTGAAAAAAATGCCAAGAAAAACTCTATGGTGTGTGTCATTGAACACGCTCTATAGTGTTTTATGCAGCTGGCTTGTGAATCGTCGTCACCCAGTGATGGTCGATGAATGGAAGTGAGCAATAGAGGATAATAGTATTTTATTGTTCTACATCAATGGAACGTAATCGTGCCGAGGGATAACGTTGTATGCCATTTAGAGACTTAAACGTCTGTGGTTATTGAACCGAGGCTCAAATGGTTCTAAATTTCAAAACAATACAGAAAATTTCGTGTAATCTGGTTTTTATTCTTTTTATATTTAATTGAGTTGAAGCAATGTATTTAAAATAACATCAGCTGTTAATTACCATTTGCATTTATTTAACAACCAAAAAAATTAAAAACCAAAACAATTACAGAGTCGAACGCATAATTAGTGATACTTGATAATCAGCTTCTTTTTTCCACAAATCTGAATATTGGAAGTAACTAACTACAATTGTTTTTTGTACATGCCTTTTTTTTGTAATATTAAACCCAATAATGCATTACTGTAACTTAATTGTAGTGGAGGTTGGTGTGAGCCCAAAAAGTTGTCAAGTACTCAATATGAAACCATCAGTAGCCAGCCGTACGATTCCGACTTCAGTGATGAAGAGAATTACGGGCTAAAGAAACCAGAAAAAAAAACTATAGTCGTGTAGTAAAGTTTATTTTGTTCGGATGGCGTCTCGTCAGTTCTCTGATCCGACGCCGGCCTCAATTCCTATTCCATATAGCGCACCTGAGAACACAGATTGAAGTGACATATTGGGGCGAACAACCACAAGCCATTTGCGTCAAGTTAGCAATCAGCACAGAGTCGGTTTAAGGTCCACCAAACTTTTAATATTTAGGTTTTATAAAAAACCTAGAGAAATATTATGAATGGTATATACTAAAAGAGTAACTAGTTATTATGGCGAGAAAAACAGATGTGATTGTGACCCTTGAAACACGAAATTATTAACTACCTCATGTGAAGGTTTATTCAAAAACAAAATATGGAAACATAAGTAACAATTCAGACATGCACATGTAAACAGTAACCTTACGCAGGAGGCCTTCACAACTTTACAGGACAAGTGACGAGCGAAGATGGCTCACAGGCCAAAATACTTATACAACCAGCTAAGGGTGTCCCAAAGCGGCTCGGTTTAGAGCATTGCAGAGGGCTCGTTAACCTAGTATATCTAAAAATGGTAGATTACAATACAACTGTCACCACCACCGTACTCTTCCCGCGGGTTTTTTCTGACTGCTGATAGCCACCGATGGCCTCTTCATTAGTTAAAAACTCAAACAACTAACCCAAAGGCGTAATCTACCGGGCACTGCCGCAGGTGTCGTCAGCGTCGGCTTATGGAAAAACATTCAGAAGAGAACGAACGAGCTGGTGGTGGTGGTGGTGGTGGTGGTGGTGGACGAGGTGGTGGAGCTCTCTAATAAAACCTAGTCTTTTATAGATTCCCATCTCTATACCGCTTGCTATACATGAAGTTCAAAGTAAGTTAAAATGCTTTATTGACCACGGGCTGTGCAAGTAAGTCAGTCAGCAGTTGATGTCCTATAAGAACTATGTTATTTAAAATACGCTTGTGGAAGTCGAGTCGAGACATTGTTGACATTTCTGAATGATATTTCTACTAAGCTAATGAATTATTCAAGAGCGAAAGTACGCAACATCTTTCACTTCTAAACGCTTGATTTGTTAAATCCTTAGTGGCTGGATTTTTTTATTTAAGGATGTTATTTTGATCTAAACTAATCATGATTACTTAACGGAAACCTTGTCTATGGTCGTCTACAAGGGTATCTACTTAATATACTTAACTGTAACCTATTGCTCCCGCCTATAGCACTTATTCTTTTAATATAGTCATGTTTAAAGCTGTAATGTGAGACCGGCAGTGAGATAACTGGATATTTGAATGACATAAATGAACATTGATGTCCTGGACCAGTATTATTTTTTATGAAGGTCCTATAAATGTTTTATTGCATCATTAGTTTGTGGAGACAACAAGAATAACTAACAAATCTACAATCAAGATGTTGATATTTATATGTATTTTATTAATACATCACGATTACTTTATGAACACTTATTTTCCGATAGTTAATAATACATTTTATCAGTGTGATATTTATCTTACGTGTAAATAATTACAATGCCCTTCAAATGTGTGTCGTAGATTTTTTTATGTTAAAAGTGTACAGGACGGTCAGGACGCTTGCCTGATGGTAAGTGATACGCCTTACATGACAGAGCGGCATTGAAGGAGATCAACAACTGATAGACAGTTATTATTCTCCATCAATGCTGCACTTCACCCGACACCCAAGAGGACTCACTAGCTACAGTGCCCTCAACCCGAAACACACACAAAAGTGCACAGCACTCCTGTTTCACGGGATGATATGTGACTGGCACTGCGGTGGTACCTACTCAGGCGACTCAGTATCGAGTCTACTACCTAGTAAAATTGGTCAATGATTCGCTGGGGACAACTGTCTCCACCAACAATTGGTTTTTCATTCTATTTTCTATGCTACAACTAGTTCTTCGGGCGGTGAATTGATTCATCAATTTGGTATTCAATAAAATATAGGTTGTTTTTTTATAAGTAACCAAGCACACAGCCCATGGAAATAGTCGCCTAACACTTCACTTATCTAAAAAAGTCTTCGGTGCAATTGCTTACTAGTGACCTCAAGATACTGGTGAAAATTGAAATGTTCAGTAACAATATTCGTTTACGGTAGGTGTACTACTTTTGACTACCGGTAATTAATTTACTTTGATAAACGACATCATATCAAAAAAGATAAATATTGATAATATCATTTAGATGTTATGTTGGTAATTGTGTTCATCCATAGTATTTTTTATTGATGTTTACTCGTTTTACCGACAAATCCGTTAGGATTTTTGGGACCGTGTTCCGAACTATTAATCACTAAACCAGCCTTTAACTTCACACTGCTAGGCACAGGCCTTCCCACGTCATCATCACCCTACTTATATCCACTGCTAAACATATGCTTATATAGTAATGGTGATACGAGTATGAAATCAAAATTTCAGGTGAACAATCTGGTGATTCAGTCTGCTACGTTCTAACCACACTGGGACACTTCACTAGGTGGTAGACTCGGTACTGAGTCATCTAGGTAGATACCACCGCAATGCCAGATATCATGCCATAAAATAGGTGTGTTTTGCACTTATTCGTTTCGGGACGAGGGCACTGTAGCTAGTAAAATTACCGGGTATAAGAGAGACCTAATATATATAGGCTCAAGGGACGCAGAATAATGTAGACGGAAAACAATGACTACCTATGCACATTGATTGAAATAATCTGTCATGATCAAGCGTATCACCACCGGGTGAGCGTACAGAACGTCTCAAAAAAAAGAAAAATCGCACAAAGTGACTTTCAATCTCCCCTTCGAATTCCTCGAGCCCCGGATCACGCAACGAATTAAAATTAACTCTGACTATGATGATGAAGATGGTGATCCAGCGTCCATAGATGAACATTGACGTGACCTTTTCCTTTGGTGACCAACCCAAATTTTAGGAAGCATCGTGTCGCTTCATGTTAGTAAAAGTTATCTTTACTCTCTATTTCATGTTACACTTCTATAGAATGAGCCTACGATTAACATTTTAATTCCTTTTATCAGCATGGATAAGTATTTAAACATATCTTTATTATATTATCTGATGTATTTGCGATCACATCAAACCCAAAAGTCGCGGAACGATGTGTTTCGCCTAATTACAGTTTGAATTGTGACCAATTACTTCAGGGTTAACAGAGTGGAACTTAGGGTGTATTGATTCGTTAAGACTTTGTTAAAATTTAACAAGTTAAACGAGTTAATGACGACTTTTAAATAAAAGCAACTAAACTCAGGTAAACTCTTTTAAAACCACTGAAACTTAAGAGTTCAAATTGATATTACTAGTTAAATAAACCTTCTGCGTATAGAACAAGAATTACATGAATTAAAAATTATTTCTAACATAAATAAACGTTATCAATGTCTGCTATAACAAAAACTAAATCTTTTTCATCTTTTGGTTGATCATAAATATATCAGATGGACTAACAAATAATTAACACCACACCAACGTGAATTTTTTTTCTATATCTTTGTTGTTTTCTAACATTTTATAAAAGATTTATAAAATTAATTGCGTTTATCACTGTTTTTGTCCGGACGTGTTATCATCATTTTTTTATTTTCCTTTTATATATTGGTTTTAATTGAGATCTGACCTTGTCTACTTGAAGTTAATTCTATTTGACTTGATATTATTTTTATGAGTAAAGCCTTTTTGTTTGCCAGCTTACATATACACGTTAAATGGCAAAACAAATTGTAGAATACGTATATGAATGATTTTTAAGCATGTTCGTATCTACAGTAACACTTATTGTAGTTACAACCATGAAGGTTATTGCGACTCTCATTATTGCAGTAGCAACTTAATTTAAATAAAAGCCATTTTACGGAGTTATTCCATTGATTGTACCTAACATGTTATCTACCGTCCATCACATTTTTTTCAAATCTCATTTATGTTTCTTGTCGAATGCGTGTTGAACGACCGATTTTCAGCCAATTTGTATGAAATGAAATTTTCAGCATGCCTATTGATTAATTGATTTGTAGAATATTAAGTCAAGCAATCATAACAATCTTCGCTTATTGGATGGGTGACTGAAAAATATTTCTCTAAGTACTTTACGTTAAAAGTTGGTCCCGCTTACTACCTTATATCATAGTCGTTAACACATCCGCATTGAGCACGCGTAGCGGGTTACGGCCCAATACCTTATAGCCATACAGTGTGCCAAGGCTTTGCCTGCAGTGGGACAGAATAGGCTTTTGATTGATTAATTTAAGTCCAATTGTCCAAGACAGTTACTCAGTTCCTGGCGAGGATGCCCTCATCACCACCTAGGTGGTATGTGTATCTTCGTCATCATTACAGCCTAATATGTCCACTGCTGAACATGGGTAAATGAAATGTCTATAAATACTTACATTTATCGATAGTCCCCTCTTCCAGGTCCTTAGTTCGGCCCCTTGATCATCATGTCGAAATGGCTTAGACTATTTAAGATGTTTCAATTTACAGCCAAAATATACCGATCGATATCCAGAAATAAGCTGTTGAATAAAAAATGTACATGCCATCTATATGGAAAGCGAAAGAATTCTTCGACGTCTCCGGATTTATTTTATTACAATTTCTTGGCTTGCTTAGGGAAAAGATATTTGTAAATTCATAATGTCGTTTTGATATTATGTGTAAAAAGATAATGTGCTGTATCTTGAGATTAGCCAATAAGTAGAACATAGACATACATAGTATAACATAGTATGCGCGCTAATTCTAAATCTATGAAGTAGACCACCCACCCAAACAGTGACGTGCAAAGGAATTATGAGTAGGGTAAGCAAAGTAAGCGATACTAATAGCAAAATCAGTAAAATATTTTCTTTTTTTGAAGAACTTCCTACTTTTATAATTTTGTTAACAGCGGATCATATAGGTAACCTTAATGATTGTTAATTTATTACATAAAAAAAATCGCATACGACTGACAGCCCTATGTGCATGCACGCATTGCATTCTAACCTAAAATTACGCAACTCGCAGACAGGCAAAAAACATACGTCAATGAACTCTGGCCGCGATCCGAAGGCTCTTTTGGGAGATGCCTTCACATCCCCGAATCCTATTGAGACTATAAAAACCTTTTGAATTAAAGCGCGGCACCTTTCCGTTTGCTCTCTTGTGAATATTTTATTTTTGGTTCCTTAAGATTAGAATAAAGAGATAGCTAGCAAACTCATATTTTTAATAACGAGAAAAATTATCACGCTATGTTATTTTATGTTACTGACTGAGCAAGCCCCACTCAAAAACTCTGGGAAATTCATATCCTTAACGTATCTTTGGTTGAGGAGTAGGTTGGTTTTTGGTACCCAAATCTCACCTATTTGTACCAGCGTAACCGCTTCTTGGTACTGCTTTATTCCAGGTTAAAGGCTAAGAGTATTTTTTCAGGCTACACGTCCTCTGCTAGACATAGGCCTCCTCCATTTTGCCGGTCCTCCGCTTTCCACGCCCACCTTCCTTTCGCAAGACATCAGTCCATCGGGCCGGAAGGGCTATCATAGGATACACTTGATATTCGTAAGACGCGTTCTCTATCCAGAATTTGACGGACTCGGACATTAAAATACTGAGCACTGTGGCTTGACATCTTTACAGTACATAAGCAAAGTCACTAGAGCCCCTTTTAAAATGACTTTACAATGAAATTAAATACAATGACACTTTAAATAACCACAGAATAAAGAGATTGGCTAACAAATTGATTATTTGACATGATCTGTAATAAACGGTATTATTAACGCCTAAACTTAAGTAAATATTGTAATGATTAGAAGTGGGCGTTTTTATATTACACGCTGATAAACATTATGTTTAATCTATCCTTTATATTATTGATAAAGATTGAGCTTCCAAGGAAACCAAGCAGATACATATAAATGTTTTATTCCACTGGGAAATTTTAAACACCGGTGGTTTTTATCGACCACCAAATGTATTAGCTAATTATCCTTAAAAATCAAGCAAGACAATTAGCTTCCATCTTTTTAACGTGGTTAGATATATCTGACCATTGGTTAACAGTCTGTATAGGAATTTCACATAAAAGTACTCACCGTTCATTAACGACTTAATCTTATTTAATAGCTGACGTTTAATTTATGCTACTGCATTTTAAATTACATTACCCTTTACCCATTTGGTGAAGTGGCAGTAATCTAAACTAACTAAGGGTCTAAAACTAATAAGCAGTCTGCGTATAACCTTAGAAAAATATATATTATTATATTGACATAATAAAATTGATAACTAGTTATATCAGTATTCAAAGGAATTTAGTGTTAACCGATAAGAATAAAACATCAAATATGATAAAAAATCAACCGGTAATAGCGTTAATTGAAAGAGAATTCATTGGAGAAGTATCCTGTAATTGGAATAAAACAGGATTCTTCTGCTTCATAGATAGAACAGCCAAAAATAAACAAACTTAAACGTCCGTCAGACAAAGAACCTTTGACTTCGCCTTCCAGCTTATACGAACACTCAGAAGGGGTATAGTCCATTCTGTCTGATCCTAATCTTGTGAAATATTATGAATCATATAAAAACAAATTAAACACTAGTTAGTGTGTGAATAAGTAGCCACTTATTCAGTTAATGGCTATCAGCTTTTCCCAGTTGAAGTTTACCAGCAAATTTGTAAATTCCATTATGTCATAGTATATTAGTAATCATATAAATAAGTAATATACAACATTGATCACTGCAATCTCCAACCCACTTGGCAGGCAAAAGGATTATTATAAAACCCTTGCTACGAGTACCGTTTAGAAAGCCCTAAACCTGCAGAAAATTTTCAGAAATAGCTTATGACAATACTTTGTTCTTTTTCGAAATGACTACTGCCTGTTGGCTGCAGATGACTTTTACATCTTCACTAAGTGACGAGCGCATTTAGATCTCAACCTTAAAAAAATACAAACGAGCCTAAGGGCGTCCTACAGTGGGACTCGAACCTCGGCTTTGGGATGGCTGGGTAACCTTAATAGTATATGTTTGGAGAGAAAAGCGGCCTTTAAATTTAAAAGTTCCAGACTATTTTGTTATATTTTTTTTACGAATATCACATGATAAAACTTATTTCAAATAAACGGTTATTTTTACTGGCTTAATGATTTTTCAGCTATTATACAGTCTGCCATTGAAAACAATGAATAGTCATACGAAATGATTTTTTATTTTCGTGATTTAATCCATGAAATCAGTTTTGATTGAAATCAGTTTCAATATTCATGTAGGTATATTCGAAAACTTAAAACTATGTATGAAATGAGGACATCCTGAGAGCGAATGTATTAATTAATGCAAACGAACAAACAAAAAGTAAAATCTTTCCTCTTTAAACTAGTATTAGTTAGTATGAGCGTCGGTGACTCAATAGTGTGGACTGTTGCCCTCCTACCGGGAGGGCTGAGGTTCAAATCCCGCCACGTCCAATGTGTTATCGAAATTATATGTACGTTATCCGACGCTCTTACGGTGAAGGAAACCATCGTAAGGAAACCTTCATGCACGCCAGCGAAGAGATTCAAAGGTTGTGTGTGAAGTCATCCAATGCGCACTGGGCCCGCGTGGACGACTAAGGCCTAAGCACCCTATACGGGTAGACTCGTGCCCCTCGGTGGGGACGTTTAATAGTCGACTATTGATAAGGCTATCGATAGTCCACCAATAGTTGTACAAAAGCATAGTATCGATCAGCCTATCGATCCAATCGATAGCTTAGTTAAGCGCAATAGTATTGATACACTGCAATACTGTCGATAGTATCGTATTTACAAAGCCGATATTATGGATACTGTCGATAGTCATTTCTACATTGAGCTACGATACTATCGATAGTATTGCAGTGTATCAATTCTATTGCGCTAAACTAAACTATCGATAGGATAGATTATATGATTTTCGAGATCAACTATCGACAGTTCAACTATTGATAATTGCGCAACTCTGTTTGTGACCATATTATTCAAACCGTACGCCTAGTCTCCTTCCGCTCATATGACGGCTGACAGCTATCGAACCAGACTATCATTACTAATTAACATCGGGTAGAGTCGACACCAAAAGTACTCATATAATTATTATCACGTGATATCTTTAATTTGAGGATTGTATAAATTGGTTTGATTCGTATTTATTGACTGCATGCCTACTATTCTCTTTTGATGAAGATTTAAAAATCCTGTTAGTCTAAATCTACTTTTGATGCTGACTGTATAAGTACACTGTTCTAATAATACGATCCCCGATGGTTTGTTATATTTTATATTAGTAATTTCATATCCAATTAGTAGGGATTAAGAGCTGTATTCGGAGTTTATAAATATAGCCTGGCTTAATTTTTGTTGATAATCAATCTATTAACTATAAACCTTATTGTTTTTTGATAAAGTCGAAAACCGTTTGTGAAGTATTTGTAAAGGATTAATTGGTAGTATAATGGATTTAATAAAAGCTTTCGCCTGATTTGAGAAACATCGGGTGAAGCTTAAATTAAAATATTACAAGTTATTATATGAAAACAAAATTAATTCTCTGAAATAACAATCTTATTTCTAAAATCGTTATTTAGGGAATAATTTACTGACAAAAATAATTACTAAAAAAAACATTATTGGATTTCCACGGAGAAATGTGTCAGACTTAATTTTTATACCCAGTCCCGGTCCCAGATTTCGTCCCGATCGTATTGAATACCTAAATAATCACCGAAATTCGCACTCTCTCTCTCTCTTCAACCTATCGCAGTTCACTGCTGGACATAGGTCTCCCCCATTTTGCGACAGATATCCCGGCCCTTTCGCAAGTCGTAGATCCATCGGGCGCGCCCTCCGCGTCCTACGCTACGCTTGCCAAAATGCGGTTTCTTGCCAATTCGCACAAGCCATCTTTTTAATATAGACAGACATTTGACCGCCAATTCACCTAATGGTAAGTGATAATGCGGCCGAGGATGGATCAAGCCTGCCTAGAAACAGCTTATTCACTCTTCATTCATTCATTCATGCACACAAATATTTATACTGCCCGGTAATCAAACCAGAACCCTTTATGAAATTTTTAAACCAATTAAAATCTACCACAGATTCGATTAAGAATATCGGTAATAGTTAAAATCGAATGACATCAGTCCCTTATCGAAGGCTTTTAGTCCATGACGTCACTTTTAGTCCATGACGTCACTTTTCGTAGGCTAAGATATGTCATGCCCATAAATAATATTTGATGGTCACTTATCTACAGATTCAGATGGCATTGATGAGTTGATAATTTGTCTATGAATATGAATTGAATAGAAAGAAATAAATCAAAATTCATAAAGAGCGCTCATAAAATGCTGATGTGATAACATCAAACGATGTGATGGATAAGGCAAAACTGCCTATAGTTTTAACCGCAGCTATCTACGACTTCCGACCTCGTGCTGAGATTTACGATTGAAAAGATAATAGATAAGTTAGCTATAAGAGGAAAATTTTATACATTACCTAAAAAAGTCATGGTCGCCATCCTTGATTAAACGACACGAATGAATACAGCGCGAGTAATTATTTGTTTTAATATCTGTAGGCAATTTTTCAAAATATTAAAGAGGTTAATCCAAAGTGTAGTAGTGTCTAGCGTGTAGTAGTAGTGTAGCTTCATTTGACATTCATAAGTGTTCTGTAAGCACCTAAACTGAATAAACACTTTTCATTTTCAATGATATTCACAATCTAAACTTTTAACAGAACATATCGCTGAAGTTCCGTACAACACTAAAAAATAAATTATTAATACTAACAAAAATATCATTAAAAGAAGTCTTTTAGGCCAGGTTCCGAAAATATTGACAGCGTTACAAATTCTTTGTCCAAGGTAGCCCCACAACTTCGGTCACATGTGACGTCGAATCACCTTTTTAAATTTCCTTAAAAAGCCTCATAGCGCTAGCACCCCTCGAAGGGTCTTGAACTCTTGACACAAAATGGATCAAAATCATATTCGGAACCTAGACTGAGCGTAGAGCCCTGTATTTGCATGCTTCAGCTTTTTTAGCCGGTTCACAAGCCGCACCAGCTCTGTTTTTGTTTCCATATAGATGGAAAAGGGCCTGCGTGTCTGAACATGTAGCATCCGGCCCATCTTCCATTGAATCAAACTCATACAAGGTTTGGTTTAGGTATATCAATTGTTCTTGAAGTTCACCTTGTTTCCTTAATACTCAGGTGCTAATATTATTTGAGTAGCATCTAATAGATAATACCAAGGACTATAAGCGCATCAGTCTAGGTAATGCTTGGTCCAAAAAGCACGATTACCTTGAAAATATGATCTTTTATTGTGTATTAAGAAACTCTAAACTTGAGGATTTTATTTTTCTTGAGATTGATCTGATTATATATTTGTATTCAAATATCTATTGTTTATATTGACAGTCAATAAGACAGCCTTTCATTTGTTTATTTATTTATCCTTTATCCATGATATTATAAGATAATGTATTAAATAAATAAATAAATAGTCACTTGGGCTCTGTCAGAATAACAGCGTTGCCGTGTCCACTTTTGAATTAAAAGCTGAGACAGGGCCTTTTTGACCACATATATATATTGTATTTTCTTTTTTATTAAGTACATAATGATTTGCTTTTTTTCGTTCTTTTCACATTGTTTTTTTTGTTTTGTTTTCTTTATTTTTGGTTCTTCTATAGTTGATTGTTTTGTACTGTTATAGTCTTGTTATATTAATTTTGTGGTCAAATATATGTATTTTCTTTCTTATAAATAACTATTTACGAATAATGACATTATAAAATACTCGTAATACATATCAACATAAAATCAACACCTGTATAACAGATGACCTGTAACATTGGGGCCCGAAGGCCACGTGTAATTATTACGAGACTCGTCACGAACGAAATGCAGTAAAAAACTAAGATGGCCGTCAGCAAAAAACTGAACGATTTGAACATTAGATGAGTTTAATCAGTCATGACGTTCTGACTAGTCACATCTACTTTGGTTATTGAAACGCGTGCCGAAGTTTCGTAAAAAAGTACAAGTTGGTGTATTGTGCCTAGAAGTAGGGCTGAGAGTTGGAAGGAATTAAGGGGTATTACTTTTTTGGCACCAAAAGCAACCTTACTTAACAATAAATGTGGCTTCTATGATCCCCAACACATAATCGATACGATCTGAATCTCCCGATGGCTAACCTTTGGCCTTTGTTCCGCAGCGAACATTATGAATGTAGTATATTGGATCCAGAGGAGTATGCAGAGATAGAGTGCCAATTTGCGCGGTCCTTATATACTTCTCTAAATTCCTTCACATCCATCTATCTTTTAATACAAACTCTTTTATTTGTCCTGCTTGGCACCCCAGCCTTCTCATTAAAAACAATCGAATCGGACCTGTTGATTTGATTTTCTGAACAGCCTCATTTAGGGCCTGCTACATGATATTACGAAAAGACCACAGTAAGGCAGACGCGGCGAGTCGCTTCAGACAAATCCAACACGGAACGGCACCATCTATTTCAGACAGTTCAACCTTGCGATGCCCGACCCAAACTGTTTAAAATCGAACTAATGACATTTTGAGTCTAGTGGTATTAAAACCTACAGTCTCCAGTTTTATAAGTTATCTAAACTAAACCCTCTGACTATCAGAATACGAAGGAATCTAGTTACATTTATAGATCAAATGGTTTTATTTCCAATAGCCATTTCGTATTATTCCCATCGCTGTAATGGGATATTGCAAATATTGATTGGCCCAGTTAGCAGTAATCACGTCATTTCAGTAATTACCGCCGGATTAAAGGCCGGTGACATCTGATTGTATGTGGTATATTATACGACCAAGCCTGCATTTGTGAATGTTGATTTATGACATCTGTTACTCACGTTTTTACCTCAGGTTTAATATAATAGGACGGCGTACGGGCTAACTTGTTCGGTTGACTATTGTGCAAGTTTTTTTTATGTTACAAAGTGTACAAGACGGTCACGATACACACCTGACCAATCGAATGGGTAATTAAATATAAAAATGGTGATGTATCTATCGTTAAAGAATACTGTTTTACGAGATGGTGGAAACCCTCCTGAGCTTCGATAGGCATCTCAAAGCAGCAGTCCTGGCTACCGTCTAAGACGGTGGTCAATAAACCCACCACTCTGCAAAGCCATGTTGTGTGAAAAGGCCTGTGGCCAACACTGGGATATATCTCGTTCAGATAGCAGACCTCTACACTAATCTGTCATAAAAACACATTTTTTCCAAAGATTGAGGATAGTAGAAGCGTGCAATCTAATATGAATATTACAAAGTTGAAAATCAAAAACTCGCTGTGAAGTTGACTTTTATTCCACAAATGAGTAACAACAAACAAATTATTTGCAGGAAACATATTACTTTTATTAAGATGCTGTGTTTTTTCCTGTACTTAAATCTTTGTAACATATTTATGTAGATATGACAAAGCTCGACGCAATCATGTCTAACAAGATAATGTTTTGTTTGTTATGGGAAATTGTTTGATAATAATGTTTTTCCATTTTTGTTACTTATTTGCTGAAAATAAGTACTTAAGTGTCATCCTCATTATACAAGTTAAAAAGAAATGATAAAAGAGCGTTAATTTTATCAATATAGATTTGTTCATACACAACACAAGAAACACATCTGAATCGTTTTTGAAAATGTTGTGGCGGTTTTTTGATACACTTATCATTATCAAGATCACTGACAGCCTTTTAATATTGTTTTCAATGTTAGTATAAACTCCACATATAGAGCGTCGGTGGCTCAATGGTGTGGACTGTCGCCTTCCTACCAGGAGGGCTGAGGTTCAAATCCCGACTACCAATGTGTTTTCGAATTTTCGAAAATATATGTACGTTATCCGACGCTCTTACGGTGAAGGAAAACATCGTGAGGAAACCTTCATGCACACCTGCCAAGAGATTCGAAGGTTGTGTGTGAAGTCATCCAATCCGCACTGGGCCCGCGTGGACGACTAAGGCCTAATCACCCTATATGGGTAGGCTCGTGCTCCTCGGTGGGGACGTTTAATGAGCTGATGATGATATACTCCACATGTTTGATCTTTCTATCTTGAGGGATGTATAAGTTGCCAGTTATTATGTGTGAGTCCAAAGTTCGTCAAATTTGATTTCTATTTAGGCTTACAATAGGCACTGATGAAGGACATAACACAAAAAATATTGTTCAAACTACTACCAAAGTAAAACAAAAAAAATCTTTACATACTTGAAAAAATTGGTTCAGTGCTTTTAGCCTTTAGGACTCAACAGCCTTCTTGTAGGTAATATCAGCATTGCCATAAAGCGATCGCATGTCTACAAAAGACTTCCACCCCGCTAATAAAACGTAACTGGTGCTGTAATATTTAAAAGTCTTCGTCGAAGAATTGTAAAAGTCCCTAAGCTGTATCGATCCCCATTGGCCTCCCATGTCAATCAATAGCGCTAGATGCATTTTAAATGGTCATTAGTCAGAACTTTACGTTTTCAATTGGTTTACAACCGCTTTGTTCTAGTAATTGAAGAAAAAATTTAAAAAAGTTCTAGGAAAATGCTCTTTTTTTAAATAAAACATTATTTTTGACATTTGATATAATTACACCAAGAATTACACTGATAAAGGTTTTACATATGCTAACAGTGGTTTAGTAATATGTAGTAAGTATTTTTCATTGACGAAGTTTGATACTACGTATTTAATGATCCTTTCTCTCGGAGTGATAAGACTTGCAAACAGATCCTTAGATCCATCTACCTGCCAGTTTAACAAGGTTTTCGGTAAATCTGGTTCGGAGTCAGCTTACGCTTCTTTTTCCAACCCATGGTCGCAACTGGACAACACTTCCACTCCATTTTTTCCAACAGATCACTGCTGTTGGCCGCATGGGCTTGACAGGTTCACCGAGCATCATCGTTCTTCGGATGTTCGTGTACTCTGCCCACTGCCAACTCAACTTGCTAACCCTGCCCTTATTGTGCCAATATGTTGCACTGAATATACGTATGCCGAATTGCCTTACAATCATCTCTTCAATTGCAGTCCACTACTGAACATGTTCTCCCTCATTTTGCTCCAGATAACCCGGTCCTCGGCTATCCTTGCCCAGTCTCCACCAGCGTCCTTTCGCAAGTCGTCAGTCTATCGAGCGAAGGGCGTCCTACGCTATGCTTACCAAGACACGATCTCTACGTCAGAACTCGTCTGCTCCAACAGCAGTCGCTGCAACATACATGGCCAGCCCAGTGTCCCTTTAACATACTGATAAACAACTGACCATAACTAATTTATTTGGATTTTATAACGAATAATAAATACAATGATATATTTAACTATCTGTTGGTCCTTGGTGATAGTCCGGATAATGAAAATTAATTTGTGCAATTTTGCGCCATTTGGTTATACATTATCATTAGTTTTATTTTGGTTATTACACCAGTTCACATTGGGCCCGTGTGATGTGACGGCTCAATATCCCATCTTATCTATGTGGTCCACCATATATCTATCCATAGCAGTAATAATATCGTCCAGTGAAATACGAGCTACGAACTTCAGTATTCGGAAAAACGCTGTTACTAGTAAAATAACTGAGTATAGGAGATCTGAACAGCTTTCATCAGCGTGTGAGAAATAATTAGCGGTCAACGTTCAATGACTTCTGTTGACACAGCATCACTTTTTGACATAAGAATGCTGATACTCCACAGAGACAGTATAATAATAAAATTTCATTATAAAATAAAGTTTCAACGTGCAAGCAACTTGAATCGATGCATCTTGCCAAGCATCGAGTGACCTAATTTGCAGTGGCGTACACTCCATATATGCAAATAAGCAGTGCATACCCTATGCGTCCAGACAATCCGGAAAATCACCAACATATTAGATGATTCCTATTCGCCCGTTTTTCCTCTACAGATTTGAAACCATAGGCGATCTGCTGTCAACTATCTACAGCACTCAATATGACAAAAAATAGATTATTTACTGTTTTTGCGATTAGTTTCACTCACTTTGCATACCCTACTCATAATCTCTGTGCGCGCCACTGCTAATTTGCACCTTGCATTAGGGATGGTTTCCGATAAATACCCGACGCTACGTGCAATAATTTATCAAAGAAATTTCATTAAAAATAAATGATTATAGCTAAATTATAAGCGAAGCTTTTATTTATTTTGGGTAGATCCAGACAGGTTTATCAAATTCATCGTTGAAATGACTCTTTCACCCATGGTAATTACGCTGTATCTATTCCAGTTTCGACGGCAAGATTTTTCACCGATACAATGTTTTACCTACACGACATTTTATACCTCTAACCTCTCATGAGTGTGGAACACATTGATTCTAAAAAATATAGTATACAAAAGGCTTAACTTATAAATAAATTTCCATTAAACAATTCGGGGTATTAATTCAATTAGGGAAAATGTTATTCCACTGGGAATTTAATACGGGCACTCAGGCGTTTTCGATTAATTATTTTTTACTGCGCTCAAAAGGTATAACATTACTGAACACCGTTAGAAGCTGAGGACAGTCTTTGTAAAAGAAAACCTAATTAAACGCTAGGAGGTACTACACCAAAAAAAAACTGTTGAAGTTTTTATCAGAAAAATATTTTCTGCTAAAGGAAAAAAATCAACCCTGTAGCGTAGTGCTACGAATCTGTGACATACTTTTTTGTGATTTAGGGTAAAAATGGTCACTTGAGTGTTAGGTAACGTTTAGAGAGTGGGAGAGAGGGAGTACAGAAAAGCGTTACGGTGCGTTACAAGGAGAAGAGGGGGGGTCAAAAATCTTCAAAAATTGCGTTACGTAATACTTGAACGCTCCCTAGCTCAGATTGACAGATTAGGCTGAGAGCCATCTGCACTTACCACTTGTGACAAATGAACCATGACGACGACTCAATTGAAAGAAAGAAAAATATATCATGTAAATACGATGTTTCCGTTTCCACAAGCATCACAATAACATATAATTAAGTTGTGTAATGAGTTCGTACTAATTACAAACCAACGCGATCATAAAGACACGGCAACTAACACTAACGTGATAAAAGGTAGATTAAATATGACATTGCGGTAGGTTTATAGTTTTGTTATGTTTTTGTTTGAAACATCAACTATTCTTAACAGTCTTCGGTCAACAATATTCCTTTTTAAATTGCAGAGCGCATTAAGAATCACCGCCTTCCTTGTGGCGATCGCGCTGTCTTCAAGCAGCGTAGTCCAGTCCCCGAACAAAAGAGACGGCACCTTCGAGCTGCTCATCCTCCACAACAACGATATGCACGCGAGATTCGAGCAGACGTCACAGCTTAGCAGCACTTGTACTACAGCCAACAGGGAGGCAGGGAAATGCTATGGAGGGTTCCCGAGAGTCGCTCACGTGTGAGTATTCCTCCAAAATGTTAGCTTCGTGTTTTGAAACCCGGCACCTCTAAGGTTTATGGTTTGAATTTTTTGTGCTATAGCTATCAAAAGAGCTTCGGTGGCTCTATGTGTGGACGGTTAGCTTCCAATAGGGAGAACGCAGGTTCATATACCGCCACGTTCCAATGTGTTTTCAAATTCTTGAAATTATAATGTACGTTATCCGACGCTCTTACGGTGAAGGAAAACATCGTGAGGTAATCTACGAAAAAATTCAAAGGTTGTGCGTGAAGTCGGCCAATCCACACTGGGCCCGCGTGGACGACTAAAGCCTATACCCGCGTACGGTAGGCTCGTGCCCCTCGGTGGGACGTATATGATAGGCAGCATCATCAGCTCATTAAACGATGAAATGATAGGAAGCAAATGATGTAAAATGACCAACGCCCATGTACATACATAAAGTAATACCAGAGCACATAGAATTGCGGTACGGCCCTTTAAATGGGAAAAGTACGCAGTTTTTTTAAGGACGCCAGATTATATCGCTCAGAAGATATCTCTGGCGGCAACTGATTCCAAAATTTTGTCGTTCATGTTTAACGAATGCTGTGTTCTTAAATAAACACAAGACAAATAAGTAAGGTGTGAACCAAATACTTTAAAACATTCTCAGACAAACAAGCAGCGCCATCTAGCCACAAATGAAGCAATGAAACAATGGGCACCAAACAACGAATAAATACTTAACTTAATTTAGCATTCGGGTTACAAGTTACAAAGTATGCAGTTATATTTCAACTTGCTTGAAGGAGATTCCTATTCAGCCGTAATTTTAAGATAACAACTTATTCCAAAATGCCTTCTTTGGTACAATAAGACGTGCTGATCTCTAGGCCCCCGTTTACTCTTTTGTGTGATGCAACACTTAAAGATATATAAAGGATTGTAAAGTTGTAAATTTTAAAGTGTCTTATTTAAAGAAAGAAAAGTCAAAGCGTTGTAATAAATGTTGATCTTTTGAGTGTACGCATTTAGTAAGATCTCTCTAACCTATCGAAATCTACTGCTGGACATAGATCTCCCCCATATTGTTGCAGATATCTCTGTGCTCTGCTTTCCTCATCAATCCTCCACCAGCGACCTTTCGCAAGTTGTCGGTCCATTGGCCGAATAGCTTCCTACGCTACGCTTGGCAAAACTCGGTTTCCTGTCCAGAACTCAGCTTTAACGACCATCGGTTCTGCGTGACCACTGCCACTTCAACTTTCTGATTTAGAAACAGATGATTCTTTGCAAATGTTTCCAAGACATATTTGACCGAGTTTTTGCTATTAATTTCAGTGTAAAGGAGGCCAGAAAAGCTGCAGCCTCCGGCGAGGGTCCACCAGTGTTATATCTAAACGCTGGCGACACGTACACTGGCACAGCTTGGTTTACCATCTACAAATGGAAGATCGCTGCCGAGTTTATAAATGCTTTGCAACCTGACGCCGTTGTGAGTACAGTACAGACATTTTATTCGTATCATTTCCATGTATACTTCGTCCGGCATTTTGTTACGTCTACATGTCTTAGCAATGTGTTATCATTGATATTTAAGTATTTTTCGTGTGTTATTTTTTTTTTGATACGAAAAGGAATTACATTTTCTATTCATGTGTTTGTTATAGTTGTTACTCGTAAGATGTTTTCTGTAAAAAGTGTGTCATACCTCAAAAATAGACTCGTATTTGAAATAACATGTATTCAGTAACTACCTACATAAATTACGAGTACATAATAAATATGAGCTGAGTATAATATGAATGTTCAAAGTTGTATAAAAGCGAGAGTTGTAGGTTCAAATCCTACCATACGCCATTGTTTTGTTACTATTGTTATTCTTGCAAAATTGTTTTTTTATATATTATTATTAGTTAGTCTATTTTGACGACCCATTTAATGTTGCGGTTGAGACTTCGGCTGCAACACCAAGGGTTCCGGGTTCGATCCCCGGGCAGTACAAACATTTGTATGCGTGAACATGTCTGTTTGTAATGGTCTGGGTGTTTTCTATGTATAATATGTATGTATTTACAAAATAAATGTATATAAGTATGTTTATCCGTTGTTTAGTACCCATAAAACAGCTAGATGCTGGCTAGATGGCGCTATGTGAATGTCAGTGGATATTTATTTAATTATTATCTATAACTATTTTTCACCCAGTTGAGTGTCAGTATTTTGTTTATCGCTGTTTTCTGGAGTGCAATTTTCTAAGATAGGAACATCACTTCTCTGATTTAAAACTATTGAGATGTTTGGTGTTCACAATATAAGACCTATACGCTGTAAGAACTACTTGTTTCGATCGTGATCGTGAATCAAAGCAAGCAAGACAGTAGCTTGAGAAGGCCGTCGACAATAATGACGTTTTTATCGCTTAGAAAATTGCACAGACGAACCGGGAAAATGTATTATGCTTAATCGTGACGTCAAAATGTATTTATATTCCGCTGTTATTCTATTTCGACCAGCGATGTGTTTGCATTGCCAGCATACAGAAACATACATTGATTTAGTAGTAGCATTTTGTCCGTTAATAGTTTAGTAACCAAAGGTCACTATCAAAGTAAGTCGCTTTTATTTAAGTTCGGTATTATTATTAAAGTGACTGCCCTTTAAATAGTCTCTCTTAAATCTGAGTTCCAGAGAAACCAAAACATTTACCTGACAAAATTTATGAAATCTTGCTTCAAGTTCTTAACTATAAATGCTCGATAAATACAATTAGCCTTAAATTAATACATAGACTGAATATATATACTGTATAGTCATCGAGTGCGAAATTGATTATTAAGTGAATTATCATCTTAGAGTCCCTGGCGTTACTTGTAAATAGATAACAACAGCAATAAAACGATCCGAATTTTTTATATTGTTTAATAAAAAAAACAACAATGAAGACAAATACTGACGAAACAAAAGGACATACGACCATAAACTAAATGTAAGTTAGTAAATAAATATTTCAATATACTAACATTTTTAACAACTCTATAAACTGTCTTACTAACAAACCTAACCAAGAGTTTTAAGAATAGTACTAATGTATGTAAACCAGTAAAAGGTTACTTATATGGATTACGATTATGTAATCATACTTTTAACCTCAATAACAATATGTTAGGTGACTATTTGTTATTTTAAAAAGAATTAGGAAGGAGAAGATATCTACTTTTCATGAAAAATATCCAAATTTCCAAATTACATTTATTCACATGCTCAATTATAATGTTTTGTAAATGGTATTATGGTCGAAATCATAAGCTTTATTATTAATAGTAAATGTTATGGTGAAGGGTTATTGTGTTATATGGTAACTATAAGGCTTGTTTGAAGGTTTGTTAACAATAGTGAAAACCAAATTATTATGAAATTATAAGTAATTTTAGTAAAATTCTATTTGTTTCGCCAATTACGCAAGCAAAGCACTAGCTTAACCAATTAATTTGTAGTTTATATTATATTAAAGTGTATGAATAACTAATACTATCATCTCTTTTTCAGTCTCTCGGAAACAATGATCTCATGCGTGGATCTAATAAAATATCTCCATTGCTTAACCATTTACAAAGTCCGATTTTGGCAACAAACGTCATGGTAAAAAACGAACAAGCTATGAATAAAATTCGCAAATCTTTAATCGTAAACATTGAAGGTAAAAAAGTAGCCTTACTTGGTTACCTAACACCAGAGAGGAACCTTTTGGATAATACTGACAATATAGAGTACATTGATGAAGTACTTGCTTTAAAGGAAGAAGTAGACAAACTTCGAGCTCTAAATGTTGACATTATAATAGTTCTAGGACATTCTACTGATGATTCCAAAAATTTAGAAATTGCAACTGAAGTTGACGGTATAGACTTAGTCATAGCAGGACGAAAAAACACATTTGCTTGGGATGGACGTACCATTGATGCTGAAATAAAACCAAATCCTGTTTTTATTACGCAGGCATCTGGAAAACGTGTATTAGTGGTTCAATCACACTCCTATGACAAATATCTTGGTTCTTTAATAGTAACATTTAATAGCGATGGTGATATCGCTAAGTATTCAGACAATTCAATCCTACTTGATGAAACAGTTAGACAAGACAAGGATGCAGTTCAGATTGTTGTCAATACTATGGAAGAAATCACTGAACCTTCAAGCGAAGTAATTGGTTTCACAGCAGTAGTCTTGGATGGAGAGTCTTGTAAAACAGCTGAATGTAATCTTGGAAATTTAATCACAGACGCTATCATGTATTATTATGCGGTTAATTATGAAGGCGATACATGGACAGATGCACCGATCGCAATAATTCACAGTGGCGCCATTGGCGCTTCTATTGCTCCTAGCGTAAGGCCAGCATCAATTACAAGAGGTGATCTGATGAGAGCATTACCATTTGAAAGTAAACTTGTTGCTGTTACAATGAACGGAACAACACTCAAACAAGTACTCGAACACGCAGTCGCAAATTATAGCATTGAAAATCCTTCAAATCATTTCTTGCAATTTTCAGGCTTACGGGTAGAATACGATTTGAGTAAAGAACCTGGCAATAGATTGTTGACCGCAGTAGCTCGATGTTGGTCATGCTTTGTGCCGGTATTCTTTGCAATAGAAAACTTTACATCGTACAAAGTACTTATGCCTTTTGCCCTAGCAAATGGGGAGTTTGGTTATTCTATGCTTGATCATTTACCGACCCAAGAATTGCCCTATGATGAGTTTCTGTGTGTGACAGAGTTTATTTCACAACGTTCACCTGTCTATCCTGAAGTCGCTGAACGTCTTGTACTGTTTGGATTAGATTCATTAGAAGTGAATTCTACTGTATCCCCGACCGAAATTACAGCTACTCCGACGGCCGAAAGTACAACTGTTGAATTATCAACATCAGTATTAACTGAAACAACTACAGAAGAAATATTAGAAATTACCACTGAACAAATATTAGAAACGACTACGGGCACAGATTCGGCTGCTGCAATAACTTCAACTGTTATTGTAGTCATATCAGTTTTTATAACGATGGTTATTTCCTAACTAAACGCATAGTCAAATATATTCGTTTTCTTATAATATTTTTTATCTTATATGAAAAAAACACGATTTATGAATAAAAGGCGTTGTAAAGTTATTTCCATTAATGACGCAACCTTCCTGCCCTTTCTTTTTAATATTTAACAAATCAGTTTAATAAAAAAACTCTCTATCTCTGCAAATCTACCTGCAAGTGGGCTCAGATTTGTTCAAAGTTTATAAAAGGATTAACGATATAGGTATTGCAATAAATTTATTCTTGCTCAAACTTGGCTATAACTATTTTACCAAAATATTCAAGTAAGTATTAATTACTTCCCTAAAAAAAACAAAACTTAAACATAAGAAGTTATATATAAATAGAACGTAATACAATACACATAGTAAATTAAACATTAACTGAATAATTAATTTCAAATTAAACTCTGAAAACGGGACATCTGTTTCACTTCCATTTATAATGCTATAACATTGCATCTTAATGTCTTAATGACTATATTAACATATAATTTGTATCAAGACGAATACGACGCATTGCTCAAAGACTTTCGTTTTTCGTCACAACATTACTACAAGAACTTGTTGTTTTATTGTAAAGTCAAACGTACAGATAATATTTTTTGTGTAAACGATACAAAAACAAGAGTGTTGGTGGCTCAATGGTGCGGACTGTCTCCTTCCTACCGGGAGGGCTGAGGCTCAAATCCCGCCACGTACCAATGTGTTTTCGAATTTTCGAAAATATATGCACGTTATCCAACGCTGAAGTGAAACATCGTGACGTGAAGGAAAACACCGTGAGGAAAACTCCATGCACGCCTGCGAGAGATTCGAAGTTGTGTGTGAAGTCGTCCAATCCGCACTGGGCCCGCGTGGACGACTAAGGCCTAATCACCCTATACGGGTAGGCTCCTGCCCCTCGGTGGGGACGTTTAATGAGCTGATGATACGATATACGCAATAATAATTAAAAGTATTTAGGAACATGAGATTATCGTCACACCACCTCAGGATAACATCGTCACACGAATTAATTGGAGCACCATTTTTGAAATATCAGCATCGACAAGTATAAAATAAAACTCAATATGTTTATTCGTTGTTTAGTTTTCTATATTATTCTGTACCTATACTACAAGCTCCTCGCTTTAATTGATAGCTACTCGGTAAGATGGCGCTTTGTGATGTTGGTAAATAGAATCATTGACGACCCATGTAGTGTAATTGGTAGAGACGTCAGCTCTTACACCAAGGGTTGTAGGTTCGATCCCCAGGCAGTTAAACAAACCAGGCAGTTAAGAAACATGTGTGCATGAACATATCTGTTTGTATTGGTCAGGGTATTTTCTATATATGATATATATGCTACCGGAAAATAAAAAGACTCCCAAATTAATTAATTTCCTAGGAAATTTATAACTTTTCGCAGGATGCTATACTAGAGACTAAATCGTCTCGTAGTAAATTAATTAATTTACGAATATCCATTATACAAGTTTTGAGCAATCACAGAAGAGCGTTTAATTGTACGCTTCTTCAAGATGCGGCAAAATTTGGACCATATTTACATAATAAGAAGACATATTTGTGTTCCAAATGAGAGAATTTTTGAATTACCTGTGACTCATTTATTAACTTTTTGGGATCATTCGTGTATCGTTGGTGATATAAGCCGCTATCTGTCAGGTGGGTTGTGCTGAGTGAGCAACATATAGGCAATCGGGTAGTTATAATAAAAAAGGATAATTATTAAAAAAAATATTACGCTAAAACTACACATGACGGTTGAGATGTTCATTTAGCTTTTAATGACCCTACGATTTATTTTAAGTGAATATAGTTGGCACAATGAAATCGCAAAATTACAGGTGGGTATTAATAATTTTAAAGAATAATATTAATTCAAAACTAGGTGTGGTCTTACCTAAAACACTTATATTTTTTATTTCTAAAATACGAGAATGTTACTGGGCAGTGAAAGATAATGATAACGTCTTTGATATAATATGGCTTAATAGTACCTAGATATGATAAGGAATGCTTGCAAATGCAATTTAATATGCATGTAATAGATATATGTACGACGCCTTTTTGTATTAATACATTTTCGCCATAAATTAAAATTACGTACTTTTATTTAATTTTGAAGAATGCATGACCCCTAATATTAAGATTACTTATTGCATGCGAACTTTAACTTAAAAAGGTAGTAATCTACATAGTGACTTTATTTGTTTCAGTCCTTGGGTAATCACGAACTAGATAATGGAGTGTCCGGTTTGACACCGTTCATCGAAAACCTCACTTGCCCAGTGCTGGCTGCTAATTTGGAATTAAGCAAGGTTCCCGAGCTAGAAACAGAACCAAATCTCATGAAATCTGTCATATTTGACGTAAACGGTACCAAAGTGGGTGTTATCGGATACTTAACTCCAGATACGAAGGTCCTCGCTATAAGAAGTGACGTTGAATACCTAGAAGAAGTAGACGCTATAAAAGTTGAAGCCGCTAAATTAAAGCAGCAGGGAATCAAAATATTAATAGCATTAGGACATTCTGGTTTTGCCAAAGATCAAGAAATTGCCCAAAAAGTAAAAGATATCGATCTTGTTATAGGAGGCCATACAAACACTTTTCTCTGGAACGGGCTGACAACTGATTTAGAAAAACCTGAAGGACCATATCCAGTTCTGGTCACACAAAGCTCAGGAAGAACGGTGCCTGCAGTTCAAGCGTATGCTTATACCAAGTATTTAGGAAAGTTACACCTCGTTTTTAATTCAGATGGCGAAATAATAGAAATGGACGGTAACCCTGTCCTTTTGGATAATTCTATTCCACAAGATCCAGATGTACTAGCTATCGTTAATCATTACAGTGGTGATGTGAAAAAAGTCACTGAGTATGTTGTAGGCAGAACATCTGTCGTATTAGATGGTAGTTCTTGTCGATTAGGAGAATGCAATATGGGTAATTTGATTACCGATGCAATGATACACAAGTATGCTTCGGAATATTCTGGAGCTGGGTGGACAGACGCACCTATTGCCATTATGCAAGGCGGTGGCATTAGAAGTTCCATTGTTCACATGGATAAACCTGCGAATGTAACGAAAGGTGAACTTTTGACTGTGATGCCTTTTGACGGGAATATGGTTGCTGTATCTGTTAATGGTTCAATACTTTTACAAATGTTAGAACATTCAGTTGCACGATATAGAACAAAACGTCCCCTAGCGCAGTTCTTACAAGTATCAGGTCTTAAAGTTGAGTTCGACTTCGCAAAACGACCTGGCAGAAGAGTTCAAAAAGTGTTAGTTCGTTGCGGCTTGTGCGTGGTGCCTATATTTTCCTCGCTTAATAAAACTCAGACTTACAAAATTCTGATGACATCGTTTTTATCTATGGGTGGCGATGGATTCAATATGATTAATGATCTACCATCAACTCCTTTGGATTACGACGAATTAGAAAGTACTGTAAAATATATGCAAAATTTGAGTCCAGCGTATCCTGCAATAGAAAATAGAATAATTATAAATAATTACGATAGTTTAGTTTATAATTCTGCTACACGAACAAAAATCTCATTATATACTTTAACGTTAGCTCTAATCACGAAATTACTATTATTGTAATATTTTTTATCAACGATTCACCTTCTATTTTAGTGTTTATTATTGTCACAGAAGGTGGCGTTGTTAGGTTCATAAAAATGTATAATTATGTTATTAGAAAGGTTCATAAAAATGAATTATTATGTTTAAAGAAAAGAAAGCTTTTCCATATTAAATGGCATGGGCCATTTAGCGAAAGCCTGAGATTAAGTGAATATAATAATATATACCTAAGCTACACGACTTTGAATAATTGTTTGTTAAATATTGCTTAATATCACATATTTTGTTTAAATCTGCTAACTCGAACAAAATAAAATGTCAAAGTTTATTTATCAAAGTATTTTTAGCTGATAGTATCTTTTGTATTTCAGTGCATTTTTTGCTCCATTTTCATTTTTTTAGTATTATGGTAACATTGGAAAACCTTGATGATAATTAATAGTCTATAATAAATGATACCAAATATTTTATGCAGTTGTATTTGTTGCTGGAATCTATAGAATTTTATCCTACACAGACATATTAATTTAAAAGGTAACCATATATGTATTTAGCTATATATTATGCAAAAAAATATAATTACTAACGAACGAGAACTAATAATGAAACAGAAGCTAATATTCTTAACACGGTACTCGATTCATGCCATCTTTACATAATATGTTAAAATAATTGCATGAGACGTACATACAAACTTATGCTGCATGACAAATAAATCCATTTAACTAATTTCACATCATTAAATCATATTTATATTATTACTGCCGCAATCATGCAAAATAAAAATGTTTGACGCAGTACTATAACATAAAACATTTAATCATCGAATCAGAAAATACGATTACAAATTGTCACGATTAAGTATAACCATACTTAATTTAAAAATTAACAATGACTGAGCACTGACATTATAAAATAGCACAACTTGTTTGTTTGTTTCAGTCTCTTGGAAACCATGAATTTGACAATGGTGTCAGCGGGTTACACCCTTCATTGAAAATCTAACAACTCCAGTGCTAGCAGCTAACTTAGTATTAAATAAAGTTCCAGAATTAGAAACTCAAATCTAATCTATCACGTTTAATATATCAGGTACAAAAGTTGGTGTTATTGGATATCTGACACCAGATACAAAAATATTAGCAATACCAAATAATGTTGAATACATTGATGAAATTGTAGCCTTAAAAGACGAAGTAGCAAACCTTAAAAACGAAGGTATAGACATCATAATAGCTCTAGGCCACTCCGGATATCTCAAAGATCTGCAAATAGCTAAAGAAGTTGAAGGTGTGGACCTAGTAATTGGAGGTCATTCTAACACTTTTCTTTGGAATGGCACCAGCCCAGATGCCGAGGAGCCCCAAGGTCCTTACCCCACATACGTAAAGCAAGCTTCAGGAAAGATAGCTTTAGTAGTTCAGGCTTATGCTTACACTAAATATCTAGGAAAATTACACATGGTATTTGATTCATATGGAAACATCATCACAGCTGACGGACAACCTATTCTTCTTGACAATAGCGTACCTCAAGACCCGGATATATTACAGATCGTAGACCAATACAGAGAAAAGTTAAAGGAATTAACAGAAAATTACGTTGGAGAATCACCAGTTGTTCTAGATGGCTTAAGTTGTCAAAACAAAGAGTGCAATCTAGGGAATATGATAGCTGATGCCATGTTTTACACATATGCTGCAAACTATAAAGGAGAACACTGGACAGACGTTCCAATAGCAATGATACAAGGAGTGGTGTTAGAGCATCTATTGATCACACCGAAGAAAAAACTAAAATATCTAAAGCGGACCTAATTACTGTAATGCCTTTTGGTGGTAATTTATCAGTCGTGTCACTTAATGGGTCTATCTTATTAAATGTACTAGAGCACGCAGTAGCAAATTACGATTTACTAGATGCTCCTGGGGAATTCCTTCATTTTTCGGGAATGAAAGTGGTTTACGACCTAAAGAAGCCAATAGGGCACAGAGTTGTGAAAGCAAAAGCTAGATGTACAACATGTAAAATACCAGAATACTTTGATGTCGTTAAAACGAAGACATATAAGATCATTACACCTGGTTTCCTTGCCAACGGTGGTGACGGATATTCAATGTTAATTGGTTTGCCATCACAGGTTCTTGATTACAATGAACTTTATTGCACCGAATACTACATTAGGCACCATACTCCTGTTTTTCCCGAAATTGAAGGCAGAGTTACATTACTAAATCTTGACTCAATGACTGGGTCATCAGTATGTTTAGTTCCATCAATAGCATTAATTGTATTTATTATTTAGGCAAAATATTTATAACATCGTGCTCGTTGAGGCTCCTAGTGCGTATTGTTATTAAATTAAGGACAAATAGAAAAATTGCTTACCTGATACTTATTCAATAAGCTAAAGTACCGTTGATAGACAGTAAGTATTGAGATACATTTAGGCAAAATATATGCATTTAATAAGTTAGCTGTTTTTTTTTATAAATAGTTACTTCTTTAATCAGAATAATGGAAGGTATCTCAGTGAAATGAGACTTACAAAACAATAAAAAAAAAATAAAAAGAATGACGTTTTATTTCAATCCTTTTTCCATAATTGATAAATAATAAAAATAGCATTAATATCAGCCGACATTGACTCAGCACAATCATGACCTAAAAACTAAGTACCTATCTAGCCTGTAATTTGCGTACTAAACAACTGATAAACATATGGTCTTATATTGTTTTTTTTGTAAATACACACATATTATACAAAGACTCACTCAGACCAATAAAAACATATACTGCCCGGGATCGAACCCTCGTTGTAATAGCCGAGTAGCTTGTCTCCTCAACCAACATCACATGGGCCGTCAATTAAAATAGGTACGTACTAAACTAGAAACCTTATAAATACGTCTTAAACTTGCCTTTTCAAAAAAGAAAAACAAATGCTATAAAAACTATAATAAAACAAAAACAATTCGAGCATACAACATACAAGGCCTTGATCAATATTCGATTAAGATATCAAGGTGATGCTTAGAAGGCTGAAGTCGATAAATGCAAATAGTAATCGCGTGTCAAAACAATATTCCTAAACTTAGTATTGCAGGCCACCGGTCATATTTTCAAAATAACAATTAGGAAGTTAATAACGATTTATACTATTTAGTTCTTGTCACACAGTGTACAGTAGATTTGAAAATTATACCTACACCAATTATAATACATACAATGATTTCCATGACGGGTAACTATTATTATGTATACTGAATTAATATAAATGAATACCTAATTGAAATACATTTAATGTTAATCGTACCTACACCTACGGCGCTCTGTAAGTGTAGCCTCAGTTTTAAATTAAAAAAAAAATGCCTTGAATGATACGAAACACTCACATTATTTGTTTTAAAACGTGACCTACTCGTACGTTTATTCTTTATAACTTTATTATTTTAACTATTTATAAAACGTGATGGCATTTGATTGTATTAACCACAATCTTCTTTTATCTAAGTTATCATTTTATGGTTTTGACAGCAACGCATTAAAGTGGTTCAGCAGCTACCTCGATGGCCGTTCTCAACACGTTGAAGTTTCTCAGGACAATGGCACAACGTCATCTTCTGAAGCTGTTCCCCTTAAGCGTGGTGTACCCCAAGGATCAATTTTAGGCCCGATTCTTTTCATTTTGTACACAGCAGATCTAACGAATTGCATAAACTATTCCAACTTTCATGTATATGCCGACGATTTACAATTATATTTCTCGTTTAAGCCAGATGACACTCCTAATGCCGTAAAACTAATTAATGAGGACCTAGGGTGTATAAATGCATGGGCAAATAAGAACTGTTTAGTTCTTAACCCAAATAAGTCCAAGTTTCTTATAGTGGGGACTGATAGCCAGATACAGAAAATTAATTCATTCAAACCTAATCTTAAAATTGCAAATACTATTGTTGAGCAGGTGACTGAAGCCCGTAATCTAGGAGTCCTTATGGACAAAAAATTAAGGTTTCACAACCACGTTGTAGAGACTGTCAGAAATTGTTTTTTTAGACTCCAAATATTGTACAAAATTAGAAACTTCTTAGACGTTAATGTTAGAATACAACTGTGTGAATCTTTAATATTGTCAAAACTCAATTACGCGGATACGGTTATTGGTGAATGTCTATACGGTTACACCAAAAAGATCATTCAACGCCTCCAAAATTCTTGCGCTCGATTTTGCTTCAACATACCGCGGCGTTCTCACATAACTCCGTTTCTCAATAAAGGGAATCTTTTGAATATGGAGTCCAGGCGGGCTCTTCATTTTGCGTGTCTTTTGTTTAACATAGTCCGAACGAAAACGCCTCCTTATCTGTTCAGCAAACTCACTTTTTCGAAACGAGCTAGGATTGCCACACGTCTTGTATGCCCAACACACAGCACTGCAGCATTCCGTGGCAGTTTTCGGTATTCTGCCACGAAATGCTGGAATAATATCCCACCGCCCTTACAAGGGTGTCCTTCATTAAACTCCTTCCGATGTAATTATAAAAAATATATATTTTTAATTTACAAAAAAGTAATTAGTTGCATATTTATGACTGTGTTTCCCCCTCATCGTCCATTTATTTATGTATATATATATATATATATATATGTATATGTATGCGTGTGTGTATGTATGTGTATATGTATATATATATGTATGTGTGTATGTATTTATATTATGACCGCTCACTTTATTCTATTTTATTACTATTATTCATCGCTCACTTAAGTTCCGACACTATGTTACCCTAGTTTATGTCATTATTGTTAACTGTAACTGTTTATTTAGTAAATACGTTTGTGTGCAGTAGTGCTCTCCCTCTCGAGGCACCTACGGATGACCAGTGTCGAGGCGCCTTGTGTTGCCTCGACATATGCTGAGTACGTGCCTTTTCAGTGATACTATTATTTTTTAAGTAAAGAATGAAAGGTTTTTTATGTTTCTTTTTGTGATTTACTGTATTTTGTAATTGTATATGTTTTCACTGAATAAATATTTACTTACTTACTTACTTACTATATGTTGAATAAATATACCTACGTTACGAAATAGGAATAGGTAAAAAGTTGCAACCGTACGCCTTAATTTATGTTCACTTGGTGCAATTAATATGTTAATAAAAATGTAATATCAATGACCATAGCAATTACGTAACGAGGAGATAACAAATTCAAAAGAAACTAATAAATTATCAAGTAGCAAAGGCTACGGGCCCCGCGGTACAAATAGAACACCTGTTTGACGGCATCAAAATAAATAAAAATTAAAAGCATAATAAATTATAATTATTTGTATAATAAAATATATATATTTCATAGGAATCCTCCGCCCAACTTTAAAGGTTTGGAGTTCATTTCAGAAAAAATATATATATATACATATGTATATATATTGTATACATGTATATATATGTATCACTATACATAGTTTTCCCCCTCCCTCCAACTTTGAAGGTTTCGGGGTCAATTTTAGAAATTTCTTTAAGCCAAAAATATGTTATAGTGAGCTAACCTTAAAAGATAGACATATGCTGTCGCGGACTTTTTTGTAGACCTTTAAAAGGAGAACAATACTCTCATACATGACTTTTGTGAAACTTTAACCGTTTACTCAGCGTACGCAGCGGAAGCTCCAAGTATAAAAAAATACCCCCGATTTTGAAACATTCTTCATTGCTGCCCCGCTTCTATTGCTCGTAGCGTGATGATATATATACCCTTCCTCGATAAATAAGCTATCTAACACTGAAAGAATTGTTCAAATCGAACCAGTAGTTCCTGAGATTAGCGCGTTCAAACAAACAACAAGCTTTATATATTAGTACAGATATAGCTTAGGCTATTACAGTATATACAACATTTCTACTTTTCAAACGGCTAGATCATACTAGAATTCCTAAACTAGGTATTCTGAAACAAAACCAGGAGCTCCTTGATAGAATTTGCTACAGGCCCCGCGCTATCTTAATCCGGCACTGGATGAACGTTACATGGTACTGCCACCCAGTGGCACTTTGAACTCCGAAGGTGCTCCAAGTACATTGTGGACCTTGAAAAGGTAGAGGAAAGGAAAATAAAGGTAGGAGTAGAAGGTTTTGACTTCCGGTAATCTCATTCACTTGGTGAAGAGTTTTTCCTTTTTCAACTTAATCACAAGTGGCGAAATATGGCGATACTAAAATGACGAAACCAGTAAGAGTACATACCTATTTATGAAACCCCGTAATCTCACAGTAAGTCCACGTAATATTGGGAAGCAAATCTAAAGGAAGGAACGAGGAGGCAAATTTATCGACCAACACCTGCCTGATCGATAGACTTGTGTCTTAATTTAACCAAAGTAGAACACTATAAAGTCTTCTACGATGGTGTAGCTACATACCTACTACGTGACAAGTAAACCAATAAAAGAGTCAAAGATTGCCGGTTTTCCAATATTTTTTTGAGTATAAAACTTAACCCATTTAACAAGAAAATAATTAATATTGTGTTTTTTTTTGTTTGTTTCAGTCACTTGGAAACCACGAATTCGACGAAAATGTTGACGGCTTGGTACCATTCATTAGAAATCTGACTACTCCTGTATTAGCTGCCAACCTCATATTGGACGAAGTGCCAGAATTAGAAAATGAGACAAATCTACACAAATCTATTATATTACAAATAGACGGTATCAAAATTGGAATAATTGGATACCTTACCCCAGAAACACGATTTCTTGCCCCAAAAAACAAAGTCAAATATGAAGATGAAGTCGAAGCTATAACACGTGAAGTAAAATTACTTAAAATTCAGGGTGTTCACATTTTTATAGCCCTTGGACATTCGGGCTTTATTAAAGATACAGAGATTGCCAAAAAAGTTGACGACATTGATTTGGTCATAGGAGGACATTCGAATACCTTCTTGTGGAACGCACCGTCTACAAATGAGAAACCAGAAGCACCAGAAGGTCCATATCCTACAATGATAACTCAATCATCAGGCAGAAAGGTACCGGTTGTCCAAGCTTACGCTTACACAAAGTACATGGGAAAGTTGCATTTAGTTTTCGATACAAATGGTGAATTAAAAAAATATGATGGAACACCAATATTGCTCGATCAAGAAATACCTAGGGATGAGGAACTTTTGAACAGAATAAATCACTATCGGACGGAAATTGATAGAATAAACAATGAAGTCGTAGGTCAATCTACAGTCAGTTTGGACGGTGCGTGTAGATTATATGAATGTAACATAGGTGATTTGCTAACTGACGCAATATTAAACTATACGCAGCGTTATTATCCGGCATATTCCGATGTGAAAATAGCTGTAATTCAGGGAGGAAGGATACGAACTTCAATAGACCCCCCCGAGAAACCTTTTAAAATCACAAGAGGCGATTTAATAACAATTCTACCATTTTCTGATACGCTTTCAATAGTAACAATGAATGGAACCATTTTAAGGCAAGCATTGGAACATTCAGTATCGACTTGGCGGATAATTGACTCTACCCCGGTCAGTTCTTACAAATGTCTGGCATGCAAGCAACGTACGATTTAGCACGGCCAGTAGGCTCTCGTGTTGTAAAAGTGCAGGCATTTTGTTCAGATTGCGGAAATTCAGATTTAGCGGATGTGGATGACAAGTATGAGTACAAGGTGTTCATGCCATTATTTTTAGCAGATGGTGGAGATAACTTCTCCATGTTTGAAAACTTACCTAAAGAAATAGTTTCGTATGATGAAGTGAAGTGTTCTTTGGACTTTATAGCCAGGTACGGACCAGTGACGCCTGTCGTGGACGGTCGAATAGAGATACTTCATGATGATTCTGTAAAAAGTGAGGCTCGCAAGGTAAATCGTGGTAATAGATTATCTTTAGGTTTCTTTGTTTGTTTAATAAGTTTAGCGTCATCCATTATACATTAATATTTAGGTAAACTAGTACCTTTGAATGTGCATGTTATCTCAATTTTAATTTAGGTACTGTAGGTACTACACCTACTCATTTTTTATGAGAATGTGCAAACTGCATATAATGAACAACATAGGAAAACGCTGTGACAACTTGTTCATTTCATTTAATTTATTTATCAATTGTAGTCTATAATTCAGCGCTATCAGCTGAAATATTATTTATTATATTAGTATTTACGGGTTTTGTTTAAGAAATCTAATTATTTAATATATTGTAACTTCCTAAAATATAACACTACTTGAAAGTACAAGTATGTAGTTAAATAACAACTTAGGTCTCAATAGTTATCATTAATTTTATTGTAAACACTAGCTTATTTATTGAAAAAAACAAAATTTGAATGTGTTCCATAAATAAATAACAGTAGTCTCACAAACTTTCTTTATATGATTTGATGGTAGAGGAAAACGTCTGAGGTATAATTATTGTGTGAAACAATAGTCTTACTCAACTAAGGGATATTACTTACAAATATAAGGGCAATAATTTTTATTGGTCCAATTATATTATCTGTGGTCATAACTTGGGTTATTTTATTAGTTATTATTAAAGAGAAATGTTTATGGATATTAGTATATTGTCACTATCATATGTATCGAAATAAAATATGTATTGTTTCATTTGAAACTTTTTATTTATAAAAGAAACGCTTTTCAGCTGTATATAATTTTACAATGCAAATAACACTGTTTTTTTTATTGTATGTAATAACATTCGGTATTTTGTGATATAGATAAAATATGAAGTATTTTTTCGATAGTTTAGTCACCGGTTATTTATAAATATATATAAGGTTAAATATATTTAGAAATAGCACGCAAAACATTGTTTAATTCAATAAAAACAAACATTTATAAATCTTACATCTATGTGATTAAATCTCCAATACAAAAATAACAAATAAAATATACGTGGGATAAAAAGTTTTTTAACACTTTATAGCACCCTTACAAATATTAGTAACTTTATCTTTTCTGGCTAGGAAACTTTCAAAATAATATCTGTATGAATATAAAATACAAAAGTAACCACTTCGGCGACAAGAATTCAGGAACAGGCTTATTTTTCAGCACATAACTTATTGTATCAACAGCACTTGGTGTTAAATTATATCCTTACCTATTTGTTAACAGCAGAAAATTGACAGTGTCTGCCGTAAATATCAAAACAATGCACTGCTCAATACAGATCTCCCCATATTTTAATAAATATCCAGATTACAGATCCTCCATTTTTTCATCTATCATTCAACAGCATCTTGCTGAATGATTAACTAAGATATGATTGCATAGACATTTCTGCAATCCCGAACTCTTTATTTATGGCATTGGCACCCATTGACAATGGGTATTTATTCATTTATTAAAGGTCACTTGAACCAAAAATTCAATTAAATTCCAACTTATAGCATATCTCAAAGCTGTAATAAAAAGATTTTTTGTCTTGGCTTTCTAGCTCTATTAAGTATACTTTCTATGTTAAAAAGCTACCAAATGCCAAATTCAGTGAATAAATTATAAAGTTTAAAACCAAACAAAATAAACAAGCGTTAATAGGAATAGTTTATATAAAATACACGTTGCTCCTTTCGATGGACCGACGACTTGCGAAAGGTCGCTGGTGGAAGCTGGATGAGAAAAGCAGAGGACCGGGATATCTGGCGCAAAATGGGGGAGACCTATGTCCAGTAGTGAACTGCGATAGGTTGAAGAGACACGTTGCTTCTCTCGCTTAATATTAATTAATAAATAGACTTACAAAAATACGTTATCTTTATTATGTGTCTAAATACAGTAAGACACTAAGTCTGTCAATAAGAATTAAAGATAAATATTTCTATCCTTGTTGTCAAGTTTATTTGTTTGTGATATGATATATAATATATACCATTTAATAATATTATGTCACCGGAAAATAACTAGAACCGCCAATTGATAAATTTTCTAGGAAATGTATCTAAAGTAGTAACACAACGTCGTTGTTCATAATTTTACTAAATAATATAGTTTCTGCCACATACGTTTTCTGTTGAGGTTACAGTTCTAGACTATCCTTCATGAATAAAATACTTTTGATGAGGATGATGATGAAATACAAATATTGGTATAAACCATTTATGAATAATAAAGTAACTTAGTTGAATAAAATAGAAATTAAAAAATATTGTGTATATACTGGGATAATCGAAAATTCGAAACTTTTAAATTTGTAGTTAGGCAAGTCTGATTGTACTTAAAGTCTATGGATACAAGTATTGTCACTGTCAATATCGAACTTCAGAGAGCAGTGTATTATCTGCCGTATTTTAAAGAAGCGGATAATTAAAAGCTCTTCTATTATTGGTCAACACTTTTAGAATCTTATGAAAGGACATTCATAAATTTACCATGAGACGGTTTACATTATTAATTTACGAAGATGTAGGCGTCAAATAATACAATTTATCGTTGTTCTAGAATCCTACGAAAGTTTATAAATTTCCTAGGAAATTAAACAATTTGTGGTTCTTGTTATTTCCGGCGACATACATATTTCAAAAGGCTAATATTTGACAACATTATATAAAATGGACTTCATATTACCCTTTTGAAAGTCAAACATCAGACTTTAGAAAATGTAACAGACCTCAGAAGAACATTTAATACTGGCTCTAAGGTCGTTCACCAAGCCTCTCCTAGGCCCTCAAAAGTAACGAAACGCGGTTGAATAGGGTTGAATCAATCATTACAATAAAAACGTATTTTATTATCTATGGAATCAACCCGAAATTATTGCCATTTTGCTAGTATCATATTGAGTATAATTCAACACGACACTAAATACTATAAAACAATGTTTTTTTTATAATGTTAGTGGAAATCTCTAAAACTAGATGACAATATCATACAAGCTAAACATTAGGGGGTTTAGGACTCCAATCAACTAGATCACAGTATCCATAAGGCACAACACCATACAAAATTTGCAAACACTGCTTCAATGTTTCCTGGCAATCAGCCAACTCCATACAAGGCGCATAAGGTTCTAATTCTTCAGCCAACTTGCACATAGGCTTTATGAGTTTCTCAGCACTTGCCACATCACCTTTTTGAAGTTTCTCCAATGCAAAGGAATTTAAAAGGGTATCTTTGCGCTTACTTAAGTGAGCAGGCAACCTCTTATTCCTCATCATCATTGTCATGTAGTCTGGCCAATCATTGACACACGCCTCGCAGAGACACGTGAACTTGTACTGGTACTTGAGTTGCTGCTGACGTGACTCTCTGGCGTTTATGGCATGATGGAAACAGCAATTGAATTTTGTTTATCAAGATGGTCAAGATAGATAACATTCCAAATTTCAGCTTTCTAGTATTTCCAGAGTTAGCAAACATTATGATGATCATTAGTGTGTCAGTGACGAAATCGGCGTATTTTATACATCAATAAAATCTTAAGTATATATAGAACTATTCCTTTGAGACTTTGTAGGTTTAATTCGTTTATTGTCGACATCACATCCTGAGAATATGAACTATCTGGTACATCAGAAACCAACTCTATGAAATATCAAATAAACATCGAAACACTTCGAGAAAAGGTAAGTAGGCGCTTAGCAAAAAACTTGTATTGCTTTTCGATAAATGAGCCCAACACGCCTTTCCCTTTTTTTCCCCTCTCACTTTTAAAGGATGGCAATGCATTTGTTGATCCATCTGAGTTGCAATTGGCCAAGGGTGATGGTATCACTTATGAACAGGTAATCCAATTAAGGCCTGAATAAAGTAGAAGTAATTATATTCTATTAACATCAACATTTTACAGGTAATGAGAATATTTTTTGATAGTGTAAATGGCTGAGAAGTTGGTTCAAGGGTTCTGGATTAAATTCCTGGTATTTCTATTATTTGTGTGCATCAACATGTCTACTTGGTTTCTCAGTTTTCTATGTATATATGTATGTATTTACAAATATCAGTATATTTATCTGTTAATTAGTAGCCATAATACAGCTAGCTACCACCATTTAAATTAGGGCTAGATGGAGCTGTGTGTTTCTGTACATTTTATTTACTTACCCATAGTTATCAAATAGCTGCATGCCTTTTTTTATTGGTCTCAGAGCAATCAAAGTCATACTACCTGTGCCCAGCTTGCTAAATCTGACCACATTGGGTGCACAGGAGTGATTCAGTAAACTGTGAAATGCATATGGGGCACTTGCTATACTAAACTCATTGACATAATTGCCTTCAATGTTCTGCACATTAGTACTAATGCCATGCATATTAGTTGGACTTGTCATTGTATGATGGAACAATGTAACTGCTACACATTCTCTAATTTTTTTAATTTCATCCTCATTATCACTATTTAAGAAGGTTGTATTTTCCTGCAATAACCATAGGAAAACACATGCAGTGACTGCTTTTTGAAATATATCAGAGACAGACCTCTTTTCTATGTTGGATGCTAATGTATGTATTGACAGATAATACTTTGAATCATATACCCATTCATTATTTACTTTCACATGACCTCTGAACTCTGTGTCAGCATTTTCTTCAGCTTGTTGTATAGTTTTCAACAAACTTTCCCAGTCAGAATGAGATAGATAAGTTCTTAGAGCAAGCAGCTCTAATTTTGTAAATTCCATATGAACTAGTGTTGCCATCAGTGGGCATTCAATTTCGTGATAATCTCTCCTTGCATTTTCTTTACACTTAATACTGCAATATAAGGCGAAACAACAACAGTCACATGGCAACAAATTAGGACTTCTAGAAAGGCAGTAACTGCAGCTAAATAAAGTACTGGGTTTTTAAAAGTAGTGTAAAATATGGGTTTTCTTTAACCAGTACTTCACCTACTTTGATATCTGTCTTTGCCACAACATGTCTTCCCATTTTTTAGAGAAAACAACTTCAAGTTTAGAACTTGCACATGGAAATCTAGGGTTTTGAGGGTCTTGCAGTGTCAAAAAATTATACTCTTTTTCTGACTGGTCACCATTTTCTTGATGAACTAAGTTTTCCATACAAGCTATTTTTCCTTTTGTTGAGTCTCTCCTTTATATTTTCTCGATATTTCATTGTAAAGACATTATCAATATCCTGTATACATTCAGACCATTTTTCTAATGAGAAAAGAACAGCAGATCTATTTGATATTGCTGTGCTATAGCATTCAGAACATAGTGGTGCATACAACAAAGCCAAATTATAATATTGCCATGCCTTAAAATTCTCAGAATGTTGAACTTCTGGTTGCCAAGGTTACGATAATATGAAGAAATTTTTTCACACTTTCCTACTTTAAGTACTGTTGGAAAAGCATTTAGTTCTTTAAGAATTTGAAAAATATAAAGTACTTTAGCATCAACTTTTGAAAGTGATAAGACATGCTCTGATATGGCCTTGATTCTACCTTGAGTTGTCAAAGTGTGTATAACGTTTTCATACAAGGAATCAATACTCATTTGAAATTTGAATATATACTTTGAAACCTTGTGAATAATGTCACACTTTGCAACACCATTTATTGTTGTCAATCTAGGATGCGAAATGGTGTATGTCATCGACCAGCGCCTAAGAGCGCAGAATATTACACCAGACAAATCTGAAAGAGGTAACAATGTAACTTTTAAAGAGAATATTACATGAGATATTATACTACTGTGTCCCGTAGTGGACATTTAAAGCCCGATGATGAGAGTAACATAATTGAAATATATTGAACACGTCTTATTGGACTTTATAAATAAATACAGAGGACAATTGAATTTTATTTATATATTATATACTTTGAACAAAGTAGTTTATAAAAACTATTGCAGTTTGCTTATATCATTTTATGTATGTTTTTATCCCAAAATTAAGACTAGATTATATTTTTTTTAAACTTTTGATTTCAGTACTTACAGATGTGGTTACAGTAATGCTTCACCCAAAACTCCTAGAAGAGTTATTTATACCGCAACCGGTGGCCACACACGTCGTTCTAAAACAACTGCTGCAAGATATATCAGCTACGTCTATAATGAAATTAGATGATTATTCTATGTCTAAATTATGGGATTTAATGACTATGATATTCAAATGGCAGCTTTCGGTGGCAATAAACCAAAATATCTTTGACATTAGCCGGCGACATTTAAAAAGTGTGGCCACTCTAATGCCCACTTATTTCCGAAGTGTATAATTGAACAAGCAATGAGAAGGTTCGAATCACTGGCCCATAAATTTACTGAAGACGATTATAAATCTCTTACTAATACCCTTATCCTATGGTTTTCGGAATACCAAAACAAAAATATCCGTTTTGCTTCGACTCGGGTTGCAAAAGAAAGACGGCACATTTTGTTTGCCTGCTACTATCAATCCCAAAATATTGCAAAATCTCGGCGAAAACATCTATAACCACGATAACAAGAAAAATCAAGAAGATGTATATGAATCTAAATGCGCCGACTCATCCGAAATAAATTGTTTATTAGGAACAATAGATCCAACACCTACTAAACACAGTGTAATAGAAATACATTTGCCTTTTGAATGCGGTATATAGGAACTTCAAAAATAATAAACTGGAAATTGCAAGAGATACACAATATTCAAACATTACCACGAATGTCAAACGCAAAAAATACAGAACTAACATTTACGCAAGATTTACCAAAATCAACACAGGAAGATTACTAGATAATAGCTTTTGGATGAAATAATTGAATAAATAGAATATCAAGCGAAGCATTAATAAAACATAAATTTTTTTATAATCAAAATATGTATGGAAAGTACCTATAAAAATTAGTAAATAAGCTCTAAATGTTAGTAACAAGCAGCATCTAATTATTAAAGCATATATCAAATAATAATAATAAAGACCAAATTTCGGTTTTCATTTAGCCTGCGAAATAAATATTATTGAAATCATATCTAATTTACCTATAATGCAGTAACAACTGCAATATTTATAGATCAAATGGACCGCAAATATGCCTACTTTTTGGTAAAAGCTCAAATATGGTAACCCTGCCTAAAGGGAATTTCGTCATCATAGACATAATGCTTAGAAATATGAATACATGATATAATGACTCATCATTCCATAGAATATAATGACAAGCTTTAGTTCTATGCATAATTCTCATAAACCAAAGAGACGTGGATGTATAAAAATAGATGTATTTTTTATACGTCTATGAGGGTACTATAGGATATTTCGTTTATTAATTATATAGTTTGTGCTTGCAACTCATATCGGTACAGCAGGAGCGGATCGTGAATTCATGAGGCCCTGAGCTGAAACTACTGAGGGACCTATCAAATAATAGTCACGTCAGAAAACTGTTTCTATAATGATATACGATTGCTATAAATTATATAAATATAATTGCACATAAAACATAAATATTACTGAAATCTACGCAAGTATTAATTGTACAAAAGGGGACCTTATTTGCTGTGGGCAATGATGAAAAAGAATAAATTCGTTATATACTCACAAAGCAATCGCAAAAAGTGTTCCAAGAGTTCCAAATGCAGTGACAGCATACATACACATATTATTTCGAATGAGTGTACATTTACCTAAACAAAAGCCTACAAACTATATTCTCTTTGGCGGTTCGATTTTGAGGCAGGGGTGGCGTATCTACCTTTATCTCGACCTTTATATATATGTACATAATATCATTGGCTGTGCCATCAATCTCTTTCAGGCAATCTTTGAGAGAAAGAAACCGAATCTCTATCATTTTAGCGGGGTCTGGGGGCCCTGGGCCCTTAGGTAGATCCGGTCCTGTATCGGTAAAATTATTTTATATAATAATGTTATTATTTTTTAATGACAATTTTAAGTGTAATATTTCAAAACACATCAAATTAATATGTAAGTAATTAATTTCATGTTGCATGCAACTCGCATCAGTACTCTGCGAAACTCATCGGTCAGCGCATCGTACGATCCCAAAATGTGCTTTTATATTGCCAGTTTTAAGTTAAAGACGAAACCATAAATTTAACTACATTTAAAAAAAAAGATTGTGGGATATTAAACCCAAACTCTTTTACCAACACTTCTAATGAGACTCGTACCTATATCATTGAGATAAGGATAACTAAAATTTTAAATGACTTAACACTAAGATTCAAAAAATACTTTATTTAATACTTACATAGGAATTATTATCACTCGCTAATTCAAATGATATAGTATTTTAATAAAGTAACATTACCAACGAATTATTTACAATCTTATTATTAAATTTTATCATTTGAATTTACGAACAACTTACAGCAGCAACGTTAGTATTACATGAAATATGAAACAAGAATACAAATATATAAAAACATGGTACCGACATTTTTTAAATCGGCAAACTTTCATATCAAAATACTTGACAATTATTTTTATACTAATTTTTGTTATAGAAAAAGTTAATAGAAATGTCGTTTTCACTGATAAGACCAACAATACAAACATTATCAGACGGGACTAAAACCCGCGTTATTTTCAAAATAGGTTTCTGAAATAAAAAATCCACCTGATTAGTTTGTTTCCGATATTTAGTTTGTTTTTATCTGCACAAAATATTTAATAGTAAAAACATGTTCTATGTATTCAAATATTGACAATATTAGCTATGGGAAATAACGTAAAATAAAAAGCAATATTTACGAGGTGGTACCTTGAGAATGTTTCATCATACGTATATTATAAAATAAAACGGTTCACAGTTAATCATCAAAAAAACTAACTATTGTTTCTGGAATTTTCAAAATACCACGAATATTGTGACTAATTAGTAATTACACAAAAAAGAAATTATATTTAATTTTTGTTTTTAAATAAGCTACAACATGAAGTGTATTTAAAAATTAATATTAATAATACAACCCAAACCTTACATATATTTATTGATGTATTTATTTTCATATGAGGTAATGAGTGGATTTTAAATGCTTTACAATAAGTATTCGGAATTCGTGATCAAGATAGCATAATCATCCGTAAAAAAAATATTGTCTCTTCACCAAGCATTACAGATCTATTATAACTGCTGTACGTCTAATAACTTACGAAGTACAAGCTAATGTAACTTAATACCAGTAACTTAAATATAAAATCAATTATGATCCAACATAATCATTTAAATGGGGTCAAACAATTTGGTTTTAACATCACGCGTCACATAGAACATTAATTTACATCACAATAAAATGTTCCGTTATTGTTTGTGTAATTTTATTAACATTACCAGATCTTTTAATTAAGGGTGAAATATTGAAAACTTTGCAATCGCAATTAATTTTAATGTGCAGCTCTCATAAGCTTTATTCATAAAAATAAATGTTTTTTATTTATCAAAAAAAAATTTTTTTAATATAGTTAACAGCAATACATTTTTTCTAATTTGAAAATAATGATATCAAAACAAATGGCAACATTCAGTTGCAACAAATAGGCATGCCATTAAAAGCATACTTTGTTATAACAACATTCTGTTTGTTTTCTATCATAATCCCATGTCATGTCATACGGACTACCTTTTGATTGTATCTAATTAATTGATAATATATTATTTGTACATACAATTTAATATCGAACACCTAGTATCGAAGTGTCAATTCAGAGTAATAGGAGTTAGGACCAAGCATCATAATGGACGGGGCATACCTAGGAAACGATTTGCATTTTTTTATTAGTGTGCAGTTACAGATTTGTAATAGTGTGCGTAACCAGGGATGTGGCTTTGCTACAAAATATATCGATGTAACTAAGTCGCCCTCGCGCCGGCGGTAGACGACTTGGTATCGAGTCTATCACCAAGTAAATCAATTCCAACTACAATATATAAACATGCTCGCACCTACTCAACCATACACATCAACATATTTAGTTTCAACGATTTATTTCAGATACTACTTTCAGTAACGGCATTCTTCATTACAAAAGGAATACGAAGCTTAGATTTAAAAATTTTATTTTCTGAAAACGTTGAAATTTAATATAGTCATGATCATTAACTCTTTTACCGCCAATGACGCCTTAAGGCGCCAGATACAATAGATTTTCTATTGTGTCTGGATTCCCGGCATTCAATGGGTTAATCACTAGAATACATTTTGATGGTTTGACGAATCTCATCAGCATAATCACGTCTCTGATCATTTTATGCACAATTTTGATGTCAATTTTTTATGGTGAATAAAAAATATTTGCGTAAAACTTTTTCACTAACTTTACATATGTAAAAGACGTCATCGCTTGGGTAAATGAGCTCTTTGTCTTTAAAAGAACACAGCGACTATCTCTTATGACCCTCTAGCGCAGACAAGCAATCCTCAGAAAGCTTAGCGAAAATGGTTTTGAACTTAGCCTGGGGGTCTTCATAAACTCTTAGTTTCGCGCCTTACAGCTTTTAACCGGCCTATTCTGTTTGCGGATTATAATTATATAAAGTAAACTGCAAAGTAAAATACAATCGAGAAAAATAAATTCGATGTTGAGTTGCATCACTATGTTACATCCTTAATTTTCCTGCTACATATTTATTGTAATAGACGTCTTTTCATAATAAACACATAGGAACGTGAATACATACATTATTTAAGTATTGCTACAGGTTTTTATAAGTCTCATGTTGTCAATACTAATGAAATCATAAATTCGGTACTGTTACTCCTGTGCGGTTTTGATGAACAATTTACAGCTACCGGCATGTCTCCACACTTACTTATTTTCTTTTAAATATCTAATTAAAGACGGTTTAGGTACATTTTGGAAACCAACATTGGTGTGGTTTCCCAATCTTACAATATTTGGCCTTCTAGAGGCCACAACGTGATACGAAGCACAGTGTTGTCAAATATACATCAACTGTGTCTTTACTCGTAACAAGGATTTCAGAGATAGACAGGGAGGACTAGGAAAGACAGGATAGAATATACATGGCGTCTATTGCATTACACAGATATAACAGGGGAACGTCTTGTGACTCGTCAATTATGATGCTTGGTCCTAGAATAGGAACTCATTTGGTAATCAGTAGAAAAACCAGCTTTCACTTAAATATTACAATCTTTCTAACATGTTTAGATGCCGTGTTTGTGATCGTATGGATTTTAATCTTATCCATATCTTTCGAAGTTTTAATTTTTTTAGATTAAAGTATAACATGATTATATTACAGGCAGAGCAATAAAGGACACGTTTCGTTCGGACTATTGACAGAAGTGAGGTCATTATATCAATCGGCTATCCACTTAAAGGCCTACCTTCTAAAAACCCTAATAAAATCATAAAATTAGGACTAGTTTCAAAAATTCTGGTATAAATATTACGGGATATATTGAAGTAATATGTCAGTCCTGCAATAATTTTATTTTGTCATTATAGAGCAACACAATAAAGTAACTAATTTAAAAAAACTCATACATATAAACATGTCATTGACATTGATTGATTTTTTTTATACAAAATTACAATATGACCCAGCTAAAATGTATTAATGTTATTTCAAAATGGGATGATATAGGATTAATGTTTTAAAATATGAATACAGCCTATAGAAATAGTACTGTGTCCTTCATTCTGAAGTATAGATACTATCATCGTAA